>JALBCR010004323.1:0-13465 GCA_030710515.1 Abscondita cerata | reverse complement strand
GGATTATGGCCTGAGTTGGAGCCAATAAACATCTCATTGATGATCCAACAATAGAAGTCCCGGGCTTGATCAAAAAGGTACTTTAACTGAAAATCGCATAAGAACAGCCATTCAAAATGCAACTCTATGTTGTTCAAATGGGGTGCGATTTCTAATCCAAATGGATTCCTATGAAACGAACCAGAGATCGTTTACATATATTGTAGAGGATTGTCAATTAACAAAGTTTAAAGGAGGGTTTCCAAACATTCATAATTTAACGGATGAAGCAATATTATGGCATACGAATCTGAAGGACATCTGAAGTTCAGCGCAATGTATTCTTGTCTTGATTATCTGTTTTTCCATTATTTTGTTTTGCTATTTCTTTAACCTACTATTTTTTTCGTCATTGTCGTGACTGGCGCTGGACCGGTCATTATTTATGTCGTCATATGGCTGTGCTGTTATATTTTATGTTCTTATTTACCTTCTATAATGTTTACATACTTAATTAATATTTTACATGTGAAACACTAGGGTGGGTAAGGAGTTGGCATGTTTAGGGTTTTAGTGGTTTCCTCTAACCTTGAAGCAAATGCTTTGCCAAGACGTAATCCAATCACTTGCACGGTTTCGTCACCACACTATACAGGTTTATACTGATCTTCTGGGGCACCATACATTTGTCACAATGTAATTATGGTTTGCCATACGAATACATTAGGTACCTACTACAAACTTTAAAACTATTTTGAGCAAACAATAGATGATTTTAATTAGCGTTTAATGAATGCCTCAAGCCAGATTCAGTACTGCAGAATTGTTAGAACATAATTGGTTGTATACAAAACAAACAGATTCTTTATGTAACCGCAAGGGAGCATTAACGTTCTTGTTTTCGTGGCTCAAAAAGTGGTCCAATTTTTAATTAAATTAAGTCTAAATTGTAAATATTCATACTGAATAAAGTAATTCATGAATTTTATTTCATCTTTTCAAATTGCTGAATTGTACAACAAAAAGTGTTAATACTTGCATATTAAAAATTATAATTGCATTAGTCTGCATTTATAAGAATGAAAAAAGTCGGAATTTAATTATAACCTCTCTCTCCGAAGAAATCGCGTCAAAGATAGTAGAACGCGGCCAGTCGATGGGATGGGGGGGGGGGGGAGATAGCGGAAGTGACAGGCTGGCTCTTTTTGCTCATCGACGTGTGGTTTGTTTTCCTAAATATAAATTAAGAGAAAATCGGCTTTAAATTTGCCTTCAGTTGTTTCAACAGCACAGTCGAGCACGTAACAATACCGAAGGAGATGGTGCAGTTTGTGCAATAATAAATCATTTAACGTAATTTAAGTGTTGTGGCCTTGTATAATTGAACGTTACACCATCTACTCTCCTGTTATCTTATTAGTCGTTCTTTGGCAGTAGATTAATTTAATTTATACCAAATAAAATGCAGGCTATTAAATGCGTTGTTAAAGGCGACGGGTAAGTCAGCATCGACTATTATTAAGCAAAAAATCGTCAATCGAATCCCAACCGCGTTGTTTTTTAATAAAATCCTTTGAACTTTAGTTCAGAGGTATGTCCTCATGAGTTCTTAACAGTTAGAAAAGCATATGACAAACAAAATTTTAATCACTTGTGGATTTCCTTGAAAATACCCCTTATGTCATAATCCAAAATATTTTGGGATTCTTGGGTAACTAATGACTGCTGGTTTTTATGTTTTCAAAGAGCTGGCGTAAACCCTGGTTGTTGGATAAGTTACACGACAAATACCTCCGGGGAATATATACCAACAGTCTTTGATAATTATTCGCGAATGTTATGGTAGATGGGAAACCAATCAATCTAGGGGTTATGGGATACCGGCGGACAAGAAGATTACGACCGATGGTGCGCCCCTATCGTGATCCGTTAAACAGATGTTTTTTACTTGTTTTTCACCAGCATCCGGCATCTTTCGAAAACGTTCCCGCCCGTGATAAGGTTTCTTTTTGGGGTTCTTTTAAAGGAAATGACTCATTGTGATGATTCAAATTGGTCTTCTTTCCGACTGAATGTTTTGATGTTAATGTAAACTACTGATTGAGTCTCCCCTATTATAAGGTCGACAAATTTCAAAGCGTTTATTTTATAATTTATTTTGTTTTATTGGTATCCTAAGTGAGACATCATTGTCCAAGCTTACTCCCATAATATTAGTAGGTACCAAATTGGATTTACGTGATGTGATAGAGTGACCATCGAAAAATTAAAAGATAAAAACTAGCTCTATTGCGTATCCACAAGTATGTATAATTTGCTTTATGTTCGTGTTGTTGTTGTTGAGTCAAGTGTGGATCTATATTTAAAAATCCAGTTCAGTTTCGAGAATTAATATTGATTTTTATTTAAATATGTGGGTCAATGTAAGATTATGAATGTTTATTCTTTTTAATTTGAGCTGCTTTTACGTATTTAAAATGCTTATAAGTATTCTGTTAGAATGTGTTCTTCTACACCTTCTCTTTATTTTGGTTGAAGAACGTCCAGGCTAACAATGGATTTGATGAACTCTGAAAGGATTAATAAATCTCAAAGTATTTTGCCAAATTTAAATTTAAATCGAAATTCGTCTTCTTTTTTATTGAAAAAGCGTTGTATGACATCAAGAGATTTTCTCAAATTTCATCTTTTGATCAAGCGTTGTGTGTCTTCTCGAATTCCTGTAGGAATTCGATTACTACAAACGCTTAAAATTACACAAAATTACGGAAATTCTTCATCCGTTAATTGGTGTAATTTTTTATTTTGTCCTTGCGTAGACATTGCCACATCCCCGGTTTGTAGATAACCGATATGGTATTTCATATTTATCTTCCCGTTTATTTACTGACTACCACTATAAAAATTTCCAGATGTTATAGCGAGCTAATTAATGGCGCTTTGATGTTGTACTAAACCTTGTTGAATGTTAACACTAAAAGACTATTTAATAAAGTTGTGCGTGGGTAATATTTATCACCGCCGCCACTACCTTTAAATAACTTTTACATGTAGTTTTTAGATTTTCATGTTGTTCTTTATTAAAGATAATTACTCAATCAATTTTAATTGAGCCACTTAGTCATTCCATCGTTTAAAATTAAGTAAATGCAGGTGTGTATTTTAACCATTCGAAATATTTCGATTTGTAGCGTATCCGATTCTTTTAAATTAAATCAGTTCTTGTTCAAACTTGATTGAGTTATTTTACAGTTTTTAAACGAAGTAAAAAAATCAGTTATAAAAGAGGAGCCTTGCTTTATCATAGAAAATAAAGTATCCTAATGTTTGCTTGTTGATTCTTCTATCTTTCTGATAAGACATTTGTATATATTGAAAAAAATACGTAAATCATTCAAATCCTGCTCTCTCAGATCATAAGATCCTCTTTCGTATTATAATTTTCGGCCGGATAAACCCGGACGACCAATTTCGGCTACACACACACACACGTTAAGTTTTACAAGCCGTCAGTTTCGTAAAACTGAACGTGTGTAGTGTTTCCGATCGTGGACGGACGACTTTCCAAAACATAGACATTATTATTATTTTTATTATTTTCCTGTCGGTCACGGACTAAACGTGTGTATCGACATCAGTTAAATCGCCCGGAAATTATCTATCCGGCCAAAAATTGACGGCGAAAATCGTTCAGTTTAACCGAACGTGTGTATTGATGAACGATAACGGCCGGACTGCCAGGGATTGAGTGTCCACGGCCGGCCGGCCGACTGAACGCTATGTGGGTTCCTTTAACACTCGGAACCCCGGTGCCTGAAACTCATTCTTTTTATATTTGAGGTATGGCAGATAATTTCAACCAAACTTACATTTTGGTTACTAGGATCGCTATTCTGTGCGTCGTCGCCGTCGTCGTTGTCCGTTGTAGGGTTCCCGTTGCGATTGATTAAATTTGACACGTGATCTTTATGTATTTTTTAACGCCGATTCTGAATATGCCCCTCAGTTTCCATATCTCGAACAGTTTTCGAGATATTCGACGTTAAAGTTCGAAAAAAATTTAGAAGTGAATCGTACAGGGTGCGACATTAATAACCTGAACTGTTCGAACCGATTGGAGAGAATTAATCAAAACAGAATTTTTCGCCTCGGTCGTTAGTACCCGAGATAACGGTAACCTCACAACAAGCGCCGTTAAGAATTTTCCCCCTTTTAACGATAAGTCTTTATTATGAGTAATTAATTGCGTTGAATTTCCGTCAAACGGAAATATTGCTTGTTTTGTTTTGTGCATACGTGAATTTGCTGGATTTTTCTTATCTTACAGGATTCCAAGATGCTTCTCCTTGAGACAAAAAATTCTGCTGTATCATTATACTTTCCTTAACGTAGTTCGAAGTTTCCATCGTCTAAAAGTTTTGTTGACAAATCGTGCAGTAGTCTTTATAAGGAAGACCCGATTCCGTTTTTCAGGCACTCGATATTCGGCTCTAGCTGAATTCAGTTGATTGCATAATGCACGTAGTGTACCGGAAAAAGTAAAAATTTTTTCGGGTTTTGAAGTTAGATAGGGGTATTTCTCCCCGCTTTGCAATTGCGGATAATAGAATATCTTCATACCGGAATAAATAGTCTTCGAAGTTTTCGAGTAAAGCGGTTTTATGAAGCTTTCCGTACTACAAATAAAATTTCTTACTCAGTGTAGGTTTCTACCAAAAGAATTTATCGTAACGAACTGCCAATTTTGGCATTTATTATTTGATTCGACGTTTCGTCTTCGATTGCATCGCATAGTCTTCTGTTATACATCTCCATTTCCGTCACTTCAAAGACGAAGGCAAATCATCTTGCAAACCACTCCATACCCACTACTGCAACCACTATTTATGTTACGTTTTTAATTCAAGATTGTCGTTAACTTCTTATTGCATATATTTTAAAAAAAATTTTATGATTTTAAAGAATCGGAGTCCGCCCTAAATTATTAGTTTTGCCTATAAACCATGGTTTAAAATTATTTGAATGTATTAGCGAATTCAATAATTGCAAACATTTCCTAATTTGTTAGAAATTTTCTGAATATGAAATTCCCCACTTATTTCCATTTAGATCAAATAATAGAACATTCCTTGCGTAATTGAAAACTTTTTCTATATTGCTTTGTTCGAGCGATATACAAATGTTTAATTTAATTAAATTAAACCGTTGAAATATAATTGTGATAATGCCCAAAATTTTCTTAAAATTAAATGTATAAATTTTAAAGAACATGCAATTACTTGTTATGTAGTAAAATTTTGCAAAATACGGAACAGTCTCTCATTGCCTTGACGTCACAACCTTTATCGTAAATACCTAGACGATAACGCTATGTTCGCCTTATACCGAAAGATGAAGCCGGAATGCTAGAAAGAGAGCACTGAAATATCAAGTGATTAGTGGAAGTTTGTAAGTGGTAGAGGGAGATATACAAGATGTGTCATGTATTTTATAGGTTAACAGTGACAGTTGACATGTATTTTAGGTTAACAGTCTCAGGTGAATATAGCGTGAGGTACTTACTGTATTGCGATTTTCATTTATATTTACTATTTAAATTTATGTTTAGTTTTATAGCTTCGTCAATTTAATAGATTTTATTTTTATATAACGTAAATACCATGTGTTTTTGTTATAATTAGGTAATAGTGAATTTACGGATTTCAGTAATATACAGACTGTTCCATTTGAAGCAATTCAGTTGCGACCAGTCAAAACCGTACCCCTTGTATATTACTAACGGATTTTAAAATATGAATAAAGTTAATATAGATACCCTATTTTAAAATATTATACGCTATCGTGGCATACCCTATATATAATGTCGGTGTTGTTGTTAATACATTTCTTAGTTGTTGACTACAATTTATTGCAATTCAAAAGCAGGAACTCCCACAGAAGTTGCTTTCTGGATCCTACCACAGCATAATAAACATAAAGCAGAGCGTATCTTGTTCTACTAAGCAGAACACCTGAATGACAGTCACTTCGGTTTAATACTAGTAAAGAAACGATACAAACCTCCGTCAGGACAACATAAATCAGTCGATAACCAAGATGTCATCCGCATGAATGTAATGTGTGGTCATTTCGTAAGTAAAATCAAGGGTAATTCGTGACACAGAATCAAAATTTGTTCGTGTTTATACTGTACTGAGTAGAAAATACGATAAAAGTGGGAGTGGCGATGGAGCGTCAAGCGAAGCATTATCGATCTCCTTTTAAAATAATACATGACTGTTTCCTCTCGTTTTGATGCATATTATCTGTAACCGTGCCCTTTTCCAATGCGACGCCGTATACTCTGGACTTTCTAGGCTTATTATTTTCCAAAAGGTATTTGGGCATGATTAACTGATCTTAAACCAAAGTTTTTAATACAGCCTGTAAAAATTGAACTAATAAAATGATTCTATTTAAATTGAGCGCTATTTTAAGGGAGCGGCCTAACTTTTCTGTTTAGTGCACAGATTATCGAAGCCAAGTGAAAAACTGCATTTAGATCCACATCTGAATCGACCTATTTATTTTGTAAAATTATTTGTTACACACTAATCATTTTTTTTTCCTCGTTAGGGTTTAGCGATGGCAAAAGAAATTAGTGCAGTAAAGTATTTGGAGTGTTCAGCTTTAACACAGAAAGGTTTGAAAACTGTATTCGACGAAGCGATACGAGCCGTTCTTTGTCCAGTAATGCAAGTAAAACCTAAACGTAAGTGTATAATTCTATAAAAGTGTGTGATCTCGTTCTTGTTGGCTATGCTTATCAGAAAAAAGAAAACGCCCTAAATGTTTATTTGAAGATTGGATTAATTTGAATATAAATTATATAACGTGGGTAAATGTGATCTATTTTTATTGATAACAAATATCTTGATGCCGCAATGTTTTTTTCAAATAATATTATCACTATTTACTAGTACGTGCTACCGCTGTTAGTCAATAAAAGTTGTAGAAATAACATTGCGGCATGCGGTATTCGTTATTGCGGTGTAAAAATAATAGTTTTTATTGATATAAAGGATTAATGAAATTGCCTAATTTTAATATTCTTATTGAATATTTGAAAAATAACATTACTTGGACTGCCAATTGTACAATTGTCCTGTTTATAACAGAGCGCATAAAACTATAATAGGACGGATACTTAATTTGTTTTTCTCAATTATTTTTTAGTATTAAACAAAACCGTTCAAATTAAGTTTGATTCAAATTTGCACAAACGTTGCTTTTATTTTGTAAAGAAAACCTTAATTGTTAATTGATATATGGTGTAATAGTTGTAATTATTGACTGTTGTTTTTACTAATGTAGGAATTATACAGTACGTTTTGTTAATTTAACAATTCATTAAAATAAACGTATTGGGGTACAATACGATAAAATAAATAAAATTGTTTATTAGCTGTTTTTAATAAATTTATTAACTTTAATCGATATTATTTTTTAGTGGATTGAGAGACTTCAGCTATTTTTGAAATGAAACTTCTTTTTTTAATAGTCGTATACGGGTGTAATTAGTAATTAAAAATGTAGGCGGGCATTGTGATTGATCTGTTTTATTTCGATCGTCAAACGATTCGTTGGGTCACATATTCGTACTACTAATCGCTTTAATAATAGGTTTAGTTGACATTAGCTTTTGCAATAAAAAAAGTGCAATCATCGTATTCGGTGATTAAATTCTCGAATGTATCTGTAAACAAATTTCGCGCCGCTTTCTTTAGTTTGAAAGAAGAATCGCAATCATATTTTTTTGGTAAATCGGTGGTAGTATGGCTGTGCCTTGATTTTAATTCTATGAAAACCGCAACCAGTGTGTAATTGAAAGTGTTTAAAAACGACGCACACCACTAGCTACATCCTTGCCAAAGTCTAACGACCAAAACTTTTCTTTTAATTAGAAAACGATAGTTTCATGTCGAAAATATATTTAACGAAAAGTTTCTTTTATATTTTACGAAAATATCATCGCAAAACAGTTATGAACTGAACGTTTATCTATAATTTTAAATTTAAAAAACGTTTAATCGTATAATTTTAAATGAATTAAGTGTGATTCAAAAGTTGTATTAACAGAAATATGTGTGCATTTTGTAAATACTAAATACTAGATATTACTAAGATTTATAGAAATAAAATCTTTCACACAAGTGTCTTTGTTTATAAATTGCTATATTAAATGCATTTATTCCTTATACTTATTTGTATTACGGTAATATTTGAACTTGATGACCGTGCGCGATAAAGACGATCTTGGATCGTTTCATAACTTGAGAAATTATAGTGCGTGTAGACATGGCGAAGTTAAGTGTTGATTTACCAGATATTGAGGTATGAATTGTAAGTACGTGTTCATTATACACATACAATTTTTTAGAATTTGTTAGCTTTAATCCGCGAATTCAAACGCATTCGACGGTGCAACCGTCGTCTTTATCACGAAGAAGAACAAGGAACATTGGAACGAAATAAAGATAAAAAGTGCAATGTAAGTATTAAGTTTCCCTATCGACTTGACGCGATTTAACGCTTTCTCAGAGCTGTTCGCATTTGATAATAATTTCGACGACATCAAACCGACGACGTTGAGCGAGCGTGGCGCGTTGAAAGAAGCTGCGAGGTGTTTAAAATGTGCGGATGCACCTTGTCAAAAATCTTGTCCTACGCAATTGGACGTTAAGTCATTTATTACGAGTATTTCTAACAAAGTATGTATTACGTATTATCCATTTTGAACTTGTCCTTGACGTTTATTGATAAACGTTGATCTTTTGGGCCCCAAAAATTACCAAGCTGTTGTTTCACATTGTATGTAGTAATCGTTTTGTATTATTTATATCTTTGTAAAATGCGTATTGTTTGACATTTTGATTTTGAATCGGCAAACTACATGTAAGTTACGAGTTTGGGGCTGCTGTTCTGATTTTGGCTCCAAGATCTTCGGCGGCAAGACGTTTTGACGCAAATGATATTGAACCGTTAATATTTTGAGGTTGATGGTGGGACTTTGAGATATTGAAGAGCATTAATTTTTATATCCGAATCCCCAATTTTAACACTAATTGAATAAAAAAGATAAACCAATCTGGGAAACAAAAAAAAATCGATTTATTGTTTTTATCAACAGAAATATTAGAAAGGGACATCAAAATGAAATTGATCCATTTTATTATTTTTCTTTTTGGGATTACTATACTATTTTATATGTTTTGTGTTAAGTCACGTTGCCCAAATATGCCTCTAAAATTAATGATCTAAACTAATCTTATTAAAACCGAGTGAAAAGTCAAATTTTTAAACGATTTTCAAAGTTCTGCTGCTTGACTTAAAAAGGCTCAATAGCTCAGATTATTCATTAAAACATTCTCTAGTCAGGCACCGTTTTGAAAACAGGAAAATGCGCTTCTAATTAAATAAAAATATGTTGAAACTTTTTCATCAAGATTGGTGGTTTTTTTCCCATAGTTACAGATCAAATATCTTGTAACAACTGGTTGGTCTTTAATTGCTCTTGATACGGTACTGTTTCGTTTTCTCTTTAAGGAATCATGATTCCAATAATTATTATACTAATAATTTGAGAATATGCAAACTCGACATTTCCTCGTACGTACATCTTATAGAAATATTTTTCAGCCTACCTACAAGGTTGCCTTTTAAGTGTCGGGAATGAAGAAAAGTGTAAGAGGTATAATAACGCATTTTTTTCATTGGTTTTTCAGCACAGTAGAACGTCGATTATCCGGGTGCGGATTAACCGGGCTGCTGATTATCCGTGCATCTTTGTGTGCCGAATTAATTTCAATTATCCGTGCACATGAACGGATAATCGGGGTTTGTTTAAGAAACTCGTTTGTCAGTAACTGGTAAAAGAAAATACGGCACGGCGCCGTATCTGTCTTTATGGGTTCTAGGAATCGACCACTGAACACGTGCACGATTCTCTTGTTTAGTCTATGTATTCGTTTAATTTCCAGTTGCCCGTTCGCCGTATTGCACCTGCTAAGCGTTGTTTCAGCTTCATATTTGTTGGTTATTAAAAAGTGGTTGCAACATTCACATCTATCATACAGTTAGAATATTTTTGTTATTCACATTAATAATACAAATTTTGTACAATGAGTGAACTTGAAACTCAAAACCTTGCTAAAAGAAAACGAAAAGTGTTGGACTTACTAACAAAAATAGAAGTTTTGAAAAACAAAATTGCGTGGTTACAAATTTGGCGAAGGAGCTGGTGTTGGAAAACAAACTATTAGGAGATATATATTTCATAACAGAACGAAAATTAGAAGAATTTGTAACTAGATCTGACAGTTTAAAATGCACATCCGACAGAAAAATAACAAAAGGTTCAACATTCAAAGAACTAGATGCAGTAATGTTGAAGTGGTTTCTGCAAAAGAGAGCTGAGGGAGTTCCCGTTTCTGGACCAATGTGCATAGCGCAAGCACAAAATTTCATTCAAAACTAAAATTGGTGGTCAATTTAGTGCATCAAGTGGTTGGTTACATAGATTTAAAATCGTCACGGTATTAGGAGAACTCAGCCATTCAAGGTGAAAAATTATGCTGATAGTGTTGCTATGGTCGAGTTTTCTCTACGAATTTGAGAATCTCATTCAAGAACATGATTTAAAAACCCGATCAAATATATAATGCCGATGAAACTGGGTTATATTGGAAGGCATTGCCAACAAGGACTCTAGCAGGTGGAATAGAAACTAGCGCACCAGGGTATAAAATGAACAAGGATAGATTCACAGTTTTGGTGCTGCGCCAACGCGTCGGGCAAGCATAAATTAAAATTAGCTGTTGTTGAAAGTCAGCAAATCCCAGAGCATTCAAAATTTTAATAAGAACCTACTACCTGTTCATTATTATAATCAGAATGGCTGGGTGGATAGAGAAATTTTCAAAGATTGCTATTTTTCAAAAAAAAAATTTATTCCTGAGGTTCGAGTGTAATTTTTGAAAACGAAATGGTCTCCCTTAAAAAGCTGTGTTGTTATTAGACAATGCACCTCACATCCGGGTGAATCTATTTTGAAGTCAGACGATGAAATATTTTGTAAAGTTTTTCCTGCCAATGTCTACATCTATTGCCCAGCCTATGGATCAGGGGGTGATCGAAACCATGAAACGACTGTACAGAAAAGAACTTATGATGAATTTGTTAGGAGAAGCTAACCTACTAACATTTTGGAAGTCATTAAATATTAAAGATGCAATTTTTTCTGTTGCTCAGGCTTGGGATAGTTTGACGGAATTAAACATAAAGAAATCTTTCTTTAAAATTATGACGCTGGAAGATGATGATGATACTGGAGAGTACAATATAGATGAAGTATTGACTACAAAACCATAGCGACTATTGCCACTGAAGTGAAGGAGTTGGAAAATATAGAGGAAACAGAAATACAAGAATGGCTCCAATGTGATGAAGGTGAAAGGGGCTTCGAAATTTTGACTGAAGACGAAATTGTGAGTGAAGAATGTTCTGAAGCCAGTACATCATCTACAAATCATGTATCTGACGACAGTCAATCTGATGTTCCAAGTGTTAAGAAAATAACCCATAAGGAAGCAAAAAACGCTGTAGATGTATTGTTAGACTATTTTGAAGACCAAAGTGATACAGAAGCTATAGACATTCTCCATTTGAGAAATATGCAAGCTCGTATAAAGAAAAAAGTGCTGAAAACCATCAAAAAAAAAAGTTACAGATTACTTTTCACATGCCCAAGTGTAGTCACAGATTTTACAAAATATTGTATTTTATATAAGATGTTTTGAGTTAAATTTTGGAAGAATTTGCTTTTTTAGTTTTATATTGAAATGTAGTTTGTATGTACATGCTTTATTATAAATTGCGCATGTAATATGTATATGTATGTAGTGTACATACATATGTTCTTGAACGTACATATGTGTTTTTCTTGAAGAATCCTAAACTAACGTGCAATCATAGAGGAAACAGGCTTAGTCTATGGTCCAATACACAAATTTGTGCGCTTTTTAATACAAGGACACTGTTTTATCAAAAAGTCGTAGCTTCAATTATCCGTAATTTTAAATTATGCGGCAAGTGCTCAGTCCCATCTAGCCCGGATAATCGACGTTCTACTGTACTCTCCGCGATACTCAATGCACTTTTGCATTCAGATGGAACCAGTCGTTTATTCCATTCCAAAGTAGGTGTAGTCAAAATCGCTGTTTTGTAGGCATCTACCGCTTCTTCAGACGTCTGGAACCGCTTTCCTCGTAGCATATTTCTTGATTCTTGGGAAGGACAAAAATCATTGGGGCTTAGGTCCGGGCTGTATGGAGGATGATCAAGAACTTCGACGTTTTGCTGTTCCAAAAACGTTTGCATTGTCTTGATGGAGCATAATGCGTCGATTTGGGTTATCTTTTCGAAGCTCGGCGATCACTTCAGACAAGCAAATGGTCGTATACCATTGAGCATTAACTGTTATTTGATTTTTTGATTTTCAAGAGCAATCGTTGCTACATGCCCTGATTTGGCAACAAACGATGCAACTATTTTTTGGCAACGCTGCGAGAGCGAACAACTTTTGTCGGTTTCAGTTCACTTTGGAAGACCCATACTGCAAATTGGCGTTTCGATTCAGGCTCATAGCTATAGATCCATGATTTATCACCACTTACGATGTCGTAAACGTGTTTTGATGCTTCTGAGTTGAATCGTTGTGGTAAATTTTTCGACACCACTTGACTCGAGCTGCTTTCTGTTCTTCTGTGAAGAGATGCGGTATCCACCGGGAAACCAATTCTTTAACACCTACTTCTTCGTGTAAGATCTTTTGAACTGAGGTCCCTGAGATGTCCAATGATGCCTGAATCTCACGGTATGTCACATGACGATCTTCCAGAACCATGTTGCGAACAGCATCCACGTTTTCTTGGGTGACGGCGGTTTTTGGTCGCCCTTCACGCGGTTCGTCACTGAGGTTAGAGCGTCCTCGCTGAAACTCTGCATACCAGCGATAAATGGTTGTCTTTGATGGTGCTTCGCCAAAAACAGCAACAAGTTCTGCGACGCATTCTTGCTGGGTGAGGCTTCGTTGAAAGTTATAAAAAATAATCGTGCGGTATTGTTCCGGACTTAATTTCATCTCGTACAGCGACTTGGGAACTTTAACACGCCACGGTTTAAAAACTATCAGGCTGATCTAAATGATATTTTGACATTGACATTGACAAATACCAACAGTTGTTTATAAACAGTTTTTCTGGTTGCTAGGTGATAAGTAACGTTCTATTCCCGACACTTAAAAGGCAACCCTCGTACAAGTACCCTCCGGCATTCAGAGGATTAAATCTGTGGTTTATTGACATTTCAGTTTGTCGTTTCTTTGTGTAACGTTATTGATGCAACACTTTTATTATCTAACTTTTAATTATGTAAGAATAGCTATTTT
>JALBCR010004322.1:167500-291831 GCA_030710515.1 Abscondita cerata | reverse complement strand
TTACTGTTTTGAAATTTGTTTTTGAAATGGTAACTATGGTGAAAACCGGGTCACACCTCGATTTACAATAAAAAATCATGTGTGTTTCCTGCCACTGGTAACGTAAATCGGTAGGTAATTGTATAATGTATCTAGCGACAAAGTTATTTATTGAATTATCTACCAAAATCGAATATTAATTTCTAAGCTTATTTGAAATCATATTGCGATAACGATTGTTAATATGCTTTTAATCAACAACTTTTATTTTGCATGATACTCTAATTTTTTAAAATAAATCTTATAAATTTAACTTCATGCTTTTAACTCTTCGAATCTCCCAGGTTTGGGTACGTTTTTCGTTCAAATATTAAATGAGTTTAACAAGATTTATTTTCATCAACAGGATGATCTTTAAATACAAAAACATATACAGGCAATCCATTGTAACTTAAGAAATCTCGCGCAGGAAAATGTAGCTGTTTATAGAATTTCGGGCGTGACCAGACAATAGTACACTCCCGGGAGAAGTAGGTATTACTAGCATATAATACAAATTGGTGCAAGATAAATATTAATTATTACACCAATAATTTATTACTTTTCTGGTTAGTAGGTACACAATATACAAAAAATTCAAGCATTTTATTAACAAATTATGCTTTTACAATAATAATAATTAGGTAAATACAAATAAACAAATAAATACAATAATAAATAAAATAAATACAGAGCGATCTTTTTTATTTGGATTTGAATACCTAAACTATAAATCATTAAGTTTATACTAATTTTGAACGAATAAAAATAGAAATATTTAATGAACACAATTAAATTTGCGGCAATTCAGGGTAACAACGACGCAGTATTAGAATCGTCATCTGAGCTGCAACTGAACCCGAAAAGATCACTATCAGTTTCAATTCCAACATTAATAATTAACGATTCTGTAACAAAGTCCATAAAAACTTCGTTTTCGTAATATTCGTCTTCCAGTTTCTTGACGTTAGCGCACACCTTGTTCCATCTTCTACCGTAATGGAGGCAAATTTTTCTTCCGCTAATTTTTTCGCATCTTCTAACTTAAAAGTTACATTGTGGGATGCTACAAAATTTTTACGGTAGCCCAAATCATCTCGATTGGGTTAAGTTCGGGGTGATAAGGGGTAATCTTAACACAGTATGACCAGCTGCCTGCATTATTGTGTCTATTTTGAATTTTTAAGTTTGTTTTTGTTGTTTTTATTAAAAATAAAGTTCAGCTTTAGTCAAATCCAATGATGCGGGAATATCGTTTTGCGTTAACCAGTCAATCATCACTTGTTTTCTGCTGTTTGAATTGGGCGCTGGATTTATTTGGACATTATGGTATGGCGCGTTGTCAATCACTAACACCGATTTTTCTGGCAAATTTGGTATCAGCTTTTCGGTGAGCCATTTTTCGTAATTATTGAAATTCATCTCATGATGATAATCTCCTGATTTGGTTCCAGATTTAAAATTAATAGTGCATTCTTCACAAAACCATGACTATCCTCCTGCATGCAACATAATTAATCGTTGTCCCTTAGAAATATTACCAAATAAACCATTTCTTGTTTTGTCGGTCCACGATTTTGAAACTGTATGGCTGCCATGGATGTAAGTTTCGTCCATGTAAATGATTGGTCGATTGTCATTGCGGTACATTTTAATTTTTTCAAAAAGCAATTCTTAAGTGTCTTATATCGGGCTTCTCTTGTAATAATTTTCGATTATTTTCAGCCGAAGAAAATTTAAACCCCATTTTTTAATAATTTTGTGTAGTGAAGCACCTGCCACCGACATAATCTAAATCTCTTTTTAATTTTTGTAACAAATTCTTAAGAGTTACCCGTTGGTTGTTTGTTTTATGGTAATTATAAATGATACGCCTAATGTGATGCAGTTCTGTTTCATGTATGTCAGTAATTGGAAATTTTTTCTTTCGGTTCCTTTTTGGAGATTTAAAAACATTGGCGTCCTCTTCAGCTTCAGGATCATTTGGTGCGTCATTCCCTTCCTTTGATAATTTTGTAAAGCATACTCTGTGAAACACCTGTAGCCGCTGATAAATGGCTTTTTAACTCAACCTCAGAAGCATCTATGATGTTCACTTCATTGTTGGCAATTTTTAAAATATTGAAAAACTTTAAACACTACTTCACGAGTTTGAGCACTAATAGCTTTTCCCTGTCCTAACTTTGACATTTTCTTAATTTAAAACTAAATATATAGACCTAGCTATGCAAGTAAACTGATAATGTTCAACTAATACTCATTTTTACCCGGTTGCGTAAAGCATAATCTTTAGTTAACAAAAGATATTAACAATTTGTTAGCCAATCAGAGGATTTAAGATTTAAATTTTAACCAATCAGAAAGACATTTACTTAACAATAGAATTAATTTTGTTTTGTACATCCAAGCTTTTGTATTCTAAATTAGTCATTTTTAAAAGAAAGTTTTACATTCCAATGATATGAATTTTGACCCGGAAGTGTAGTTATTAAATTAAAATTAGAAAGATAAAATGTTATATTTCACATTATAAAGGACGGTCATTATAATCATATAAAAATTTAAATTGAATAAATGAATGTGAAGCAATATTTTAAATATCTACGGTGTACCTACGCTGATATCTTATACCGCCAGTGTTTCATGCTGGAATAACCAACAGTTACGAAATCATTTTACCTTTGAGTGTACAACCGGGTCCCTACTCCAACACCTTACCTGCGCAACGTGCAACTTTTTCTACAGTTACAATGGATTGCCTGTAAATATTTTTATAACGTCCTACTTTTACTTGCAAGTATTTAACATAAATCTACTTAAATAATTTTATTTATATTTAACGCAAAACAAGAATTCATTTACAAAAATTTATAAGACTAACCTTTAGCATTGACTTGAAATTTTTATTTAGTTACAAGTATTGTTTTCGTCGGATGTAGAACCACTATTCTTCCCTCGATGTTAAGAGGGGAAATGTTAATTTTGTCGTTTAAACCAATTTATAAGATGGCGCCACCGTAGTTGTTTTAATTTATCGTTTCCCCATCATTTTTGTCTAAAACGGCATAAAATAAAGAAAAATAAACTGACGTTTCTTAAAGCCAGTGCATCTGGTGAATAGAAAGGTTTACATTTATTTTTAGAATCACAGCAATATCTACTACAATATAGTCCTTTAAAGTCGTACAAAATTGTAAAATATTTGATAGATATATTCATTTCATTACACAGAGGAACCTATTCGGATAGCAGTAAAATGCTTATCTCTAAAATATTAGCTTAATATTTAAAAGAACTACAACGAAAAACAGAAAATAATACAATTATCAGTAACGTCCGCCATTTTTGTGTACATAAATGTATCTTTACTGGTTCAGCTATTATCTCAACTGATGGCGTCTTAAGGGCGGATGCTCGGGCATTAATTAAACTGATTTAAATGAACTTTTGTCGCTGACTAGCATTATAATGCTGTAATATTGTGCTTATAAGTCAATGGAATAATAGAACACAAATGGAACAGATTCATCATACAAAAAATTGGTAAAGATGTATACCATCATTTATGAATCTGCCAGGAATCAGTTATTTTTTAGCGAACACTGAAATTTTCGCCATCATGAAGGCAAACGCAAGAGAGATCTGTTAAAATAAAAGAAAATACATTCCAAATCTTTATTTAAAAAGTACAATAATAAAAATAAAAATAGTTTCTCTAACTAAATGTGTTTGTTATTCATTTTTTCTAACATTCCATAGTACGTTGTTGCCCGGTGGCCATGAGTTGCTTTTTTTGTAACAATAAGTACAATAAGTAAGTTTGTAATTGGATTTATTAATTTTATACGTCCGTTATAAAAGTAACAGTTTTTCATGCAATTCTGTTCATAAGTATATCATTCTTGAATCGATTCAAAAATGAAGTAGCGGTTCATTTTTCGCGCTTTTGCGTAAAAAAAAGTGTCTCAGCGTCTCATTTTTAACGAAATTGTGAACCGAATAGTATACTATGCATGTTTCTGCTCTTTCAGTTTTTTCCCCGAAACTGTCAAACTTTTTGTGGTTTGTAGATTTTATTTACGGACGTATAGAAAGTTTTGTACTTGTTGCATAAATAACCATGTTTGTTACTGTTTTTAATAGGTAGATGTTTCAAACATTTTTTTAATTCCGCCACAATATAATATACAACTAGTCGATGTTTTAATATACACTAATTCTAATTTTACTTAATATATACTGTAAATATAATCGTATTACATAAAAGTTACAATATAGCAAATGTATTTGTTCGACTAGTCCGTAATCTCTTGATGTAAAAAAATTCAGCCATACACTGTTTTTGAGCCAATTAAAACAACAAAAACTTACACTCTGAGATTTTAATTGAGTATGTGGATCCATTTTTTTTAAGTATTGACTTTTCTATTAATTATTATCAGATTTAAAGTCAACCAATACAATTTATTAATTTATTATTTATTTATCTAATATATACAATTTCCATGTCACAATGTTAGTTACTGTACTCCTCCGAAACGGCTTTTTTACCGATTTTTTCCGAAATTTATGCGTATTCAATAGGTTTGAGAATCTGCTACTATCTATTTTCCATACCCTATGATAAGGGTTGTTCACCCTAAATTTTTTTTTTTTAATTTTTTGGACGAATTTTTTGTTTTTATTTTTTTATAATGTGGCATTAAATAATACGTACAACCCTAAGTTTTTACTTTTTTATCACCAATAACTATTTTTTATGGCCAATTTAGTAATTTAATCATTTTTCACCCTGCTCGATAACTGATCAATTATAGTGTACTTATAATAAGTAAGTTATTTTTTGTCTACAATAGAATTTATCTAGAAACTAGAAATATTTTATAAGGCAAAACAACTTTTGCCGGGTCAGCTAGTATAAATTTATTTTTGAATGCTTGTCCGAAGATGACCTATTAATAATTATAAGGTCGAAACCAGAACATAAATAATAATAAATTAATAATTTGTATTGGTTGACTTTAAATCTGATAATAATTAATAAATGACTTGATGTTTAAGGTTTTAAGGTTTTCTTCGTTCGTTATATTGTTTGATTGTGTCCAGAATATATGGTGGATCCAGACATTTTCTTTAGCTCCTATGTTATTTCTTGTATAATTTCAGGAGCTACACACTCTTTATAAAATTTTGTTAAACTAGGTAACATCTTTTCCATCCAAAATTGGCTGTCCTTAAAAATTTCTTCTACATACAGTTCGATTTTATCATTTACGTACACAACGAAATAACATTTGGATTTTTGTGTGATATTGTTGTCCCTGAATCTAAAACTCAAGTATGTTATTTTAATGTGATACAATCATTTCAATTTATAATTTACCTGGTAATAGTAAGAGTGGTTACGTTTTAATTTAATTTCTTCACTTATCTTTTGAAGACAAAATTGACTTTTTCTTAAGTTAATTACATCTTCTATCGTATTTACTACTTCATTTGCTTTCAAATAAATGCACTTAACTTCTAAATTGAATCGTCTGCAATGATACCTAAAATAAAATTATATCAAATCTTTTTATTCACGATGTGTCATTTATTGTTAAGAATAAACTGTTTTGCATACCATCAGGCGACGCTCCCAGATATCCATATGTCAGATCAATCCACAAACCAGACTTCCTCACTTCTAGACTCATCTTCTTCTTCGAATAAACGAATTGCTACGATTTCTTTAGCTATACCGTATTCGGTTGCATCACTATAAAAGGAACTTTGAATTAAAACAAGACTTGACAATATTGTGGCAAGGTGTGTGAGGTCTTCGCTTTATAACTCTTCCAAATAAAGAGGCAGTGAGTCTAAATTTTTTTTCACACTCGTACAGCTCATTACCAAATTGACCTACAGAACCATGTTCAATTGCATTCCTTTCCATAACAGAAACCTAAAATAAAAATTATTTACAAGTATGAAGTAACATTCATTGTAATTAAAGTTGTGAACGTGATTTTACAACAAACAAAATATAAAATTATTAACAACGTCATGAGTCCACACTATAACAAAACTAACGTAGAAATAATGATCAATTAAATTTCAATTAGAGAAAACTCATGTTTGGCAACTAGTACGTTATTAAAAGTAAAGTTTTTGTTATAGTGTGGACTCATGACGTTGTTAATAATTTTTTATATTTTGTTTGTTGTAAAGTCACGTTTATCAACTTTAGTCTGAAGTTGACTTTGTATTTTTTAAGTCGAAACTAGTCACACATCTAGAATTAAATATGTATTGGTTATATTAGGACTTTGAGTACCTACAAATTTTTTTCATTTACAAAAAACCACCCAATAATTTGAGATGGATCGCTCCTTCTTTGGTCAAATAAGTTACTTTAGTCAATGTTAATTACCTTTTCAATAAATTCCTGTCATGTTTGGCTATTAAACTTCTGACTCAGCAAAAAAGTGCACCTTTACGTCCACAGTAAATAAATTAATATTTTAGAACAGTAGTATAAATATGCAGTTGTCATTTCTTACCTGTCATATTCATCAGAAGATATTCTTCCAGTTTCATTAACTAACGTCGTTCTTTTCCTTTTTGAATAAAGTGCAGTGCATTGTATGTTTTGGAAGCCCAATTTGAATTACTAAAATAGAAGTACTTCGTTAAAGTTTTATACAGGGTGATTTTAAATTCAATGCAAAAATGAACACTTAAAATGAAATAATAGACTATTTTGGGAGGTTTAGGTTACTATTGTGCGCATTCACATCCGAATAAAAACTAGCATTTTGTGCAGAACTCCACATCGTTCCGATACTATGAAATGTATGTAAAAAATGCGCCTTGACTGTTGATTTTGCTCGAAATTTGCGTTGTAGAAAAAATATGTCAAACAAAAATTGTAGATAATGTAATTTACAATAACTTTCTCTCTATAACTTTTATTCTACAATTAATACTTTTGGAGATATAATTAAAACAATTAGTCACGTGATAACCATATCTCAGTAATTACTTGTTCTATCCAAAAATAGTTTTAGCAAAAGTTGTGCAGAACTGTTTTACAAAGAACATTTATTTAAAGAAAATTGTAAAAACTAATATTTTCGAAAATAATCTAAAGATAAGAAAATCTGTGTAGGTAATGTGCCCTTTTGACTGGATGGATTATGCCCAAAAAGTAATCAGATCTGCATAATTATAAATAACACCTACATGCCAAGTTTCATAAAAATCGAATCATAAAGCCGGAATCTTGTTTACATACGGACGGACAAGCCGGCCGGCCTAAAGACAAAAATTTTTTTTGCTAATGTGGAGTAAAAGGTTTTAGAATCTCGTTTGTAAATTATAACCTCCCACATTAATGACAAACATTTTCTAAAACTACATCGTTCCGATATTAGAAATGTGCAAAATGTATCGAAATTGTGTCACAACTTGTATACCTATAATGTAATTTACAGTAATTTGCTTTTTATAACTCTTTTGTACAATTACTTTTGAAAATATAATTAAAACAATTAATGTCACGTGATCTCAGTAATTACTTGATAGATAGTTTAAACCAAAGTTGTGTATAACAAAATTACAAATATCTTTTACAATCCGTGTAATTGCATTATTTAGTAATTATAGATAACCCACGTTAATTTTTTGCATTACTTTCAAAAACACTATTTTCTATCCTTGTTAAAAATTAATTATGGTCTATTGTAAAAACCTCGGTTCAATTTAACCGTAGGTTGAAATCAGTCCTTGCCTAGGTTATTCCTGGATATGTATTCAACCTGAGATTGAACTCAACCGAGTTTTATACTACTGGATCTTCGTGTATTGTTATTAAATTAAACTATTTAAGTTACTTACTCTGTAACAATATGTATCAGGGAAACTTTACGTAGGACTAACGATCTTATAATGTTGATTTTCTAAAAGTTAATTATGAATCTTTTGAAAGTCGCAATGCGAAACGCGCATCCGAAATAGTTCTATCCCACAATGTGACCCATTTATTATAAACATAAATAAATAAATTATTACTTACTTCATTTCTGAAGAGAGATCACCTTCCGTAAATGAATTTATTTTATCTGTTCGTGCGTCTTCACATATTAACATACTTTCAGAATATTCGTTAGAAACCATATCGGTATTTGAAGAAATTTCATCAAAATCTTAGGCACATGTACTGGAAAGGAAAATAACGATAATTTGACGGGATCTAACATATAACACATAAGAAGAAAAATTGAACAGGTGTATGTATAGAAAAATTCAACACTACTTACTCTATATTTTGAGCTTACGCTTGTGCCAAGCAATTTTTGAGCTTTTGAACTCTTGTTGTTTTACGCGGTTTTCTTCCATAAAGTCGCCCCATTGCACTCACAAATTTTTAGTTTTTAACACTAATAACTAATGGTAATAACACTAATAACAAATAGTTAACAAAACGGTCTAATAAAACACTAAGAACTAATAATAATAACAATAATAACAACAAAATAGTAGAACAAAACTATACGGAGAGCGGTCTAAACGTACAAACTTCCGAATATCATGTAAAAAGCATATAAAAGACAAAATTATCAAGAAGACTTTTAGACAATCATGACCAATAATGAAGATACCGGTTGGGGTTGTGGCGGTGGTAAATCGCACGTGCACAGTAAAAGATTACGAAACAATGAACAATGATCGATATTGTCTTCATTTACAAACACTATACCTAATTCTCTTTGTATAAGTATACTTCTTAAACAAATGTTTTTTTGATCAATGAATCATGGATAATTATCCACCGTTATTTATATTTAATGAGATAAATAATTACATGTACCTACAGTGTTTATTTATTTTATTAGAATACAATTAATTATAATTTTTGTATTTGTTACCGGTTTGGCTTTATCATTATATAGAAACCATCTTCGGATAAAAGTGTAATAGAAATTATTTAAACAAAATAAAGTAAATTACATTTTTAAATGTATTTCATTCAATTTGTATACATTTCATATACGTTTCTTGAATACATTTTTTGCCCGAATGGAAAAAACCAATTATACTTTCGTTTATGGAGAGAATATTATCCACAACAAAGGAATTAGGTATAAAACAGAATGTATATCAGCGCCAAATTTATAATGACTAATTTTAAGTGAATGACAAAATCATCCGCTCACGGCTCACAAAATCTGTTTATACATAGTTCTATATTTTAAACAAATAAAGCAACAAAAATTAAATCTCTACATGTTGGAATAAAATATACCAGATAATCGCAATTAATATAAATCTGATTTGATTTTTTAGAAATTAAACCAATTTGTGTAGGATGAATGATTGATAATAAAATCTTTTACAAAACGACTGTAGCGCCATCGATTATTAGATTCTCAGCGTGCTGGAGCTATCGAAAAATAGTAGTTATGAAATTTTTTAACTTGATTTACTCTAGGTAGCGTCACCTATTAGCATTTAGCTATGTTAAATTGTGGTTCTACTACTTAACTAAGCAAAGTTTTGGAGGCATTTGCGGGCGGCTCTTAAGAGCGCGCTGTCACGAGAATGGGAGAAGAAAGTGTACTTAACGACGGCTAGATGACAGTAACAAGCATAATAATCTAAATAGTCAAAACATTTACCAAAATTACTACTGATTTATTTTTTAAAATGTTTGCAACTTCTGAATAACAGATGGCACTTTCAAAACATTTTAAAACATGAGAATAAATTTACACATTTAATTCATCAATTGGAATAAATAATCCATAATTATATACATACACAACAAAAACGCATTAATTAAGACTGTATCAATAATTAGCTATATTAATTCATTTCTTTTTTACATATTTAGTTTCAAATCAATAAGTCTAATAAATATTTATCACGATACGTCGCGTCGTCAAAATAACGTATCAAATATCTCAATTGGTAATTCCATTTATAACTTGTAGAATCTTAAAATTTAACAGATTGCATTTATCCAAAAGACCGCCAAATATTCATTAGCATCAGGTTCAAACTTGTACACATGTTCGTTATGTATTCCTTTGTCGGCTTTGTCGGTAAATTTATTTATCTACGTTTACAATGAATATTTCGATAACACCACCTTTTGATGGTGTAAGTAACAGCAGTCCAGGAAATAAAGCTCAAAATAAGGCAAAACAAATTCTTTTAAAATGCACCGATTTGCATGAAAATTTTGGATTACATTTAACTTACTATCCACTTTAAAATCTATATTTCAACAGCCATTTTTATGGGTGAAGCTACCACTAACTGCCAAAACCTATAAAACCACATTTTAAAATTTAAAGTGAGTAAAATTTTATTTAAATAACTACACAAACAACTAACAACACTTAACTAAACAATAAAACCTAACGAGTTAAGCACTAAGTTTAGTTGTAGGGCAACGGCCTAAATGAATAATAAATATTTTATGGTTTGAAACTTGATTATAAAATATTTCAACATTTAAAAATTAACCCCATATATCTTAATAAAAAAAAATATTATTTACCCTAAAAATTAATAAGTTAACATAAAATAAATCTTAGGCTGATTTCACACTGATACGTTTTTTCAGACACGAAATTTTAATTTTACTTTGCAACTTTTAACCTTTAAAAACTACCCCTTATAATATTACAATCCTCAACAACTACTTTAATAGAAATAAATAAAAAAACACATAAATTATATACAAAAATTTATTTTATACAAGACCATAATCGCATATTGATACATAAAAATATACAGGGTGTACATTGTGTATAACAATTTTCTTACAACGCACGCAAAAACAACGCTAGCTGCAACAACGCTGCTATCTGAATTGTTTATTCACAATCGAATTTATTCACTTTTCGGAGATTTACTTTTAAGTTACTTTTACACGTTCATTCGGAAATGCATAACGTTTTTAACTAATGGGTTTAAAATTTCACTCGACCGATTTTCATTATTACATGTTCACTTTATTTCTTCTAACGTCTTAACAGTTCAACATTTTAACTTCCAATTGTCGCGCTTTTTACTTTAACGTCTTCACACTTCTATCTTTTAACACCGAATGTCCTTTCGTTTCAATAATAACTCTCCCCTGTGTTTTCCTGTTTTCTTTTTTGTCCTTCAAAATGTTCACACATTGAAATCACTGAGTTTGTTTTTCTGGTATTGCTGTTATCTTATTTTTTGCGGTGCCTGAATTTCTGGTAATAATATACCCAATATGTGATATTTTGTTCAATTCAACCTGATGTTTCACATAAACAGTTCTTTTTACTTAGACTGATATACTTTAATTTATTTTAATGCTTACAACTAACAAACCAATTTATTCACTACTTAATTTAATTAAATGAAAAGGCTTTGTCTACAAAATGAAAATAATTCTTTTTCTTAATTGAAATTAGATTGGTTCTAGAAATTCGTAGCTAAATTTTATTACGTTATCAATGATTGATTTGAATAAACACTTTACTATACATTTTATTAATAAATTATCGTTTGATAATTTTTAATTTAAAATAAAACTTTTCCAGTGCAATATATTTGTGATTGCGGCTAATATCCGATTAATGGTATTGCCAAAACAACATATTATTATTATTATTTTGTATTTTTTAATTAGTACCTACATAAAAAACTAGAAATATATTAAATCTTGATTTTGTAAACATTGTAATTTTTGTCTAGCGTTATTCTCATTATGTGTGTAGATTGCAATATTCAAAACAAGTTGATATTCCTAAAATAAAAAATTTACAGTCTGCAATTTCAGCATAAGGAAATCCTATAATCTCCTGCCCCATGAATGGTCACCTCAAATCGTTCAGCCCCCGCTCGGCTATTTAAGTTCGAAAATATACCGCAACAAATGCACGAAACAGAAAATATTTTTAGTAGTTCAGAACCTTAAGGCTCTTCTGGATAGCAGGTAGGCAACCCAAATGATACTTCTTTATAAAATTAATAGCTCAGGTCGATTGTAAAAACTGAAGAAAATGTTTACCCAGACTTTTAAGGTTGATAATGGTAAAGTGACATACGAGGAAGTTAAAAACATAATCCGGATCAAAGGTTGCTGGGAGGATGTTTTTATGGGGTTGCAATGGGGTGAAAGATAGTTTTCAGAGATTTTGAAAACCGAGGTTATTGAAAATAATGTTTCTGTAATAAAGTTGTAGATCTTTAAAATGCTAATTTTATGTTTATGACTTTTTCACATAATCTCAAAATTTCGAGAAAACGCAAAAACAATTTATTGTGATTTTTATTTTTCATTTTCGCTAGACACAATTAAATCATAATAAAAATTGACATAAGTATAGTTTTTTATATCCCAAATTAACTTAAATTTTTTCAAATGAATATACAGAGTGAATCACCACCAACGGGACGGAGATTTATAGCGAAATGATAACAGTTTTACAAGTTTTGTCACTTTAGTATTTTTTCGTATCGAACACCCTGTATTTTATTGCGTTTTGATTGTCCGCAAAATAAGGTATATACTTCCATAAAGATTTTCCTATACCTTAATAATGAGTGTTCTGAGTTACGTCGATTCTTCTTAAATATGGAGTATTAAAAAATCTGGTTATCTTCAGATGCATAAAACGGCAACAAATTTACTCTACATCTCTACGTGTGTTTAGAATTTGCAGGTTAATTATTGACTATTCAATATGTAATATGAACCTTATTTTAAATGGAACATCCTGTGCATACTAATATCCAACTATTTAGATGTAAGAGTAAATATGTTTTGTTGAATCAGAAGATATTGATTTTTTAATATCTATATTTCGACGTAACTCAGAACACTCTGTATTTATCGTAGATAGGGAACCTTTATAAAAGTGTATACTTAATGCACGTCTTACATAACAAGAAACTTATGATAATTTATAGAGTAGGTATTTAAATCAACAGGGCATAAAATGAACTGTTCATTGCCCTTAGTGTTACTTGGTTCTGGAAGTTTCAGTTTTATATCACTTTTCGAAACCGTAGGTAGAGACGTCTGGAATTAAGGGAAAAACAAACCGTTTATGCTGGTTTCGTAAAAATGATATCTACACACATAAAATCGTGCCCGGTTTGTCTGTCTGTCTGTCTGTATGTATGTTCGTCTTCCTTTTGAAACGGCTGAACCGATTTCGGAGATCGATACGTCAAATTGTTCAGGAGGTCCAGGCGCTGATCTTAGGTCACAAATTGACCTGACCTTTGACCTCTGACCTGGAGCGGTGACCTCATATAAATCCAGGGAAACATAGGCATGTTATATATCAAAGTGTTCAGATGTCAAGAGGAATGTTTTAAGATAGGTCTCAAGTTGACCTGACCTTTGACCTCTGACCTGGAGCAGTGACCTCACGTCTTTAATTTCAGGTTTGTCTAGATTAGGCCTATTTTCAATTGGGTTTGGTTACTAGTATGATATATACATTGTCATAGGGAGATAGATTTCGTTAAGCTTCTTTTTTCTTTAATTGCTGTATTAGTGACTTCGAAAGTAAATCGTCCACATCTGTAAAACTGGTCGTTTTTTGACTGTTTCCTTTGTGATATCTTCAGTTTAAAACGTTTCCATAAAAGGAGTGCTTTCTGGTTTAATAGTCTCTGGTGAAAAGTATACACTATGTATGCCCTTCACATCGCTATTTTCAAAAGTATGGGGAACTTCTTTTGAGGGTCCTGCACATGATATGTCTATAATATTTTCTTGCATTGGAAGTTAATCTGTTACGGATGCTGGCAAGAATTCACTTTAATCATAAATGGGGTTGTTCAGTGGACTTATTCCCGTGTTTTTGAATGTTGATAATGTTATTTCTACTAAAAACTAAAAAAAAACACATACTGCTGCCTGCTCTGACGAACTAAACGGAATTTCCTCGTCGTCCATTCTCAGGGCATCATTCTTCATATCCAGATGGAACCCATATACTTTCTTATTATATCCATTCTAAGGATAACCTCGTCAGTGTTGTCAGCTACTAGTACTTAATGGTTGAGTACTCCGTTTCCCAAACAAATGGTTACTTCCATCATTGTTTTCTTCGCATTCACAACCGCGAAATAAGTATCAACAAAATCAGGATTAAGATATTATTTATTTAACACGTACAATTCGGATAATTCAGATAAAAATACAATTATATTACACGTTATATCCCCCTCACATTAAATGATAATTCGCAACCGACTGAATAAATACATGACGACACTTTTGTAGTTGTAAAAAAATAGTCTAGAAAATAATAGAACGTTCAGGATACGGAGTTCTAGAACACCGCGATCATTCTAACTTATTCTAGTAACTTTAGTACGTAATAATAGATTTTAATCTGTTTTATTACACTCTTTCTAGATTGCATTGTAGCACTGTACCCTATGTAATTTCTTCCGACTTTATGATTTATAATTCTAATTTCTCTTTATCGACTCATATTGTTTCATGGTCAGACATGGAGGGTTCACTTTAGACTAGAAGTACACTCTTTATTCGTGATGTTGAGTGCATCTTGTTTTATCTTCGTTACGAAAATGGGTTTGTTTCTTCCGCTGCAAAGTTAACATTTTACTCACTTAGAATTCAGGCACGAGCGTTTATCCGTTCGTTGGAATGTCAAGGTTCTTGTATCAGCACCAACCGTAGATGTTGTTTGATAAAAGGAGGTGATTCTGTTCTTCTTACCAGCAACTTTTTTCTACATGCTGGTGTACCGTCAGGCCTTCGAGCGAGATACTGAGGAGTATGTTAGTCTCAGCATTTATTATGTTACGGGTCCTAGTTGCGGTAGCGGTACTTCTAATACCTTTGAAACAACCAGATTGCCTCTCGGCATTGCTCACGTTACTTTAGCAAAAAATTTCTTTGACCAGAAGGAGTTAAGCGATCCCTTTTCTTATATTATCATAGATTGGACCAATTCGAAAATCATATAATTTAAAGCATTAAAGTACATAAATCTGAAGTTGAAGAATGGAAAAAATTATGGTCTGGAGTTAATGTTTTCAATAAACATCTCATTGATGATCCAACAATAGAAGTCAAAAAGAAAAATTTCTTCAAAAGTAAATCGCATAAGAACAGGCCATTCAAAATGCAACTCTATGTTGTTTAAATGAGGTGCGATTTCTAATCCAAATTGTGACTGTGGAAACGAACCAGAGACCGTTACACAATTGTCAATTAACAAAGTTTAAAAGAGGGTTTCCAAACATTCATAATTTAACGGATGAAGCTATGGCTTACGAATCTGAAGGACACCTAAAAATTCAGCAATATTTTGTATTCTCTGTCATGATTATCTATTTTTCCATTATTTTGTTTTGTTATTTCTTTTTTTTTCGTTATTGTCGTGACTGGCGCTTGGACCAGTCCATTATATGTCGTCATGCAATGGCTGTGCTGTTATATTTTATGTTCTTATTTACCTTCTATAATGTTTACACACTTAATTAATATTATTACGTACTAGGTTAAAAGTCGGTCTACAGACCGGCGGACGACTTGATTGAGAACCCATATAGCACTGTTAATAAAAATATCCTTTCATAGAAATAAGTATATGAAAGGTCACAGGCGTCTGCAGGATTAAGTCATATCCACCTAGGGCAGGGGAACGTTTTTTTTACGACTACACCATTTCAGGTATTTTTGAAAAAAATTTGTCATGCATATTTGAAACCGTTTTGGTCAGCCCGTCACTTTAAGGTATCACTCGATGGGTGGTCGTATTTAAAAAATTGGTGCCCCTCCCTAGGCCCCCACCCACATGAGTGGGGAAAAGTGGTTTTGATTAGACGTCGTTCGGCCCGGGAGCATGCCCAAGAAATCTAGCTATCACAACTTGAGGTCAGGCACACCCCCACGGTGTGTATAGTAGGAGAACACCAGGAGAATTAACTCAATTATTTATAAGGATTGTTTATAAGGATGAATACTAAGGTGGGTAAAGGGTTGGCATGTTTAGGTTTTAGTGGTTTTCCTAAACCTTGAAGCAAATGCTTTGCCAAGACGAACCAATCCACAATTACACACGGTTACGTCGCCACACTATACAGGTTTATACTGATCTTCTGGGGCACCATACATAACACAATATTTAAAATGTACCATACAAATAAATAAATAAAATAAAGATATGTGATCAACGAATTAATTTAACCAAAATGTCAAAGTATCTTGTAACACGGGCTTTCTTAAATTTGACCAATAAAATGATTCTATTCAAATTGAGCGCGCATTTGTTGCGAGTGACTTAACTCTGTAATGAAACTTGTAGCCAGTTAGTAGATTGAAGTGAAATCAGTTAATTCTACTGGTAGTTACTAAATGCAAAAAAACTGTTCTCTTAAAATAATAAACGTGGTTGTGTTAAATATACGCTTGACGGTCGCTGGCATACGGACACACTTTTCTTGCTCCTTTTTCTTTCTTCTTAATTCAAACACTACTGTAAAATTTTAAAACTTTTATTACATGTTTTTTTTAAATCGATTTTTCTTAACTAGAACTACTTTTATCTTTTTAAATTTAACTATGTCACATAAAAGTGAACCACAATCTATTGCCAAATTATTATTACTTAAGTAGGTACTTTAATCTACGTCAAATCTTACGCCACACATGGAATCATCTACAGAGTGTTCTAGATCTTTTTGGCTCTACGAAAAATTGAAAACTGTTTACTTCTTATAGTTTCCAGTACGTTGTTCATCCTTATCGTAATTGAATCAGTATTTATTGCCGTTAGTATTGTATTCTTAGTTTAAATTTTTACGTGTTTCTCAAACACGTATCGGCACAATTTCAATTTTCCACAATACTTGTTTCTAAAGTTTTTGATAAAATCTAAATTCGTAATGCGATTATTAGAACTATTATGGAGCAGCCAAGGCAATATTTTCCGACAATCCTTTGGGCATCACTTGCGGCATGGTTTGTCCTACAAGCGACTTATGCGTTGGTGGTTGCAATTTATATGCAACGGAAGAAGGTCCAATTAACATCGGAGGCCTCCAACAATTTGCTACCGAGGTTAGCTTACCACTTACACCAGATACATAATTATAGAGTTCTTTTAGATGTTTAGTAAAATGAATATTAAACAAATACGGGATCCAAAAGGTCCCAAACCCAAAAAAATCAGACAGCAAAATAGTGCTCTTCGGCGCCGGCCCGGCATCCCTATCGTGCGCGACATTCTTAGGAAGACTCGGTTATAACAATATAACTATTTACGAAAAAGATTACTTGGGAGGATTAAGGTATGTTTTTCTTCAAAATTTGATGCTTGACTGACCGTAAATTCTTTAGTACAACTGAAATTCCCCAATATCGTCTGCCGATGTCGGTGGTGAATTTTGAAATTGGTTTGGTCCAAGACTTGGGTGTTAAAATCGAAACCGGCCGTTCCTTGTCAACAAGCGACATGACTGTTCAGCAGGTCCTTGATGACGGTGCCGACGCCGTTTTTATAGGCATAGGTTTACCTCAACCTAAACCGGTGAAAATTTTTGAAGGCGTCACCGAAGAGATGGGATTTTATACTTCTAAGTCGTTTTTGCCGGAGGTTGCGAAAGCGAGCAAACCTAACATTTGTCTTTGCAAGTCGACCGGCACATCTTTGCCTAAATTGCGTGGCAACGTGATAGTGTTGGGCGCGGGCGATACCGCGTTCGATTGCGCCACGTCGGCCTTGCGTTGCGGTGCTAGAAAAGTGTTCGTCGTGTTTCGAAGAGGTTTTACTAACATTCGCGCGGTACCAGAAGAGGTCTCTCTCGCGATCGAAGAAAATTGCGAGTTGATCGGATTTCTCTCTCCGCACAAAGTTAACATAAAGGATGGGAAAATTTATTCGATTACTTTCAAACGCACCGAAGAAACTGAAGATGGACATTGGATTGAGGACGACGAGCAGTTGACGATTTTAAAGGCGAATTTTGTCATTTCCGCTTTCGGTTCCGGTTTATACGACAAAACAAGTATATATTTTCATTACAATTAACTTAGAATTGATTTTTGAAATTTCAGTTATCGGGGCACTTTCTCCTTTAAATTTGCAAGATAATAATCTACCCTTTGTGGATTTGAAAACTATGCAAAGCAGTCATTCTTTGGTGTGGTGCGGTGGTGATGTTGCTGGTGTGGCTGAAACTACGGTGGAATCTGTGAACGATGGCAAAACTGCTGCTTGGAGTATACATTGCAGTCTTGAGGTGCGTACCCCTCTCCGTAAACAATTTTGCGAGCTTAATTCGAAAAATTTTAGGGGCTCCCGCACACTGCAAAACCAAAACTGCCGCTGTTCCATACAGAGATCGATGAGGTTGATATTTCTATGGAAGTGTGCGGATTGAAGTTTGAAAATCCTTTCGGACTCGCATCTGCTCCACCCGCTACCAGCTCGGCGATGATTCGTAGAGCGTTCGAACAAGGTTGGGGATTTGCCGTCACAAAAACGTTTTCTTTGGATCAAGTAAGTATTTGAATTTGTTCTTGTTGCGTCGTTACTCATGTTACTTTAATAAATAGGATTTGGTGACGAACGTCTCGCCTAGGATCGTTCGAGGAGTTACTTCTGGTAGTCATTACGGGCCTCAGCAGGGATCGTTTTTGAACATTGAACTGATATCCGAAAAAGAAGCCACGTATTGGTGCAAAAGTATATTTGAGTTAAAAAGAGATTTTCCCACTAAGGTAATTAATCCAAATCCGTACCCAAAAAAAAAACTTAGATCAATTTAAAAAGTCATACGAGACAGCAAACACGTAAGAAATGTAAAGAAAAATAAAAATAATTAATGGGATCATAAAGTTACTAATCTACTAGAGCAAATCATATTAAGCTTCTGTAAAAAAAATTTTATTTGACACCCTTCGTTTTGTATTAGCAAGTGAAAAGCATATACCACTCACCAGTCACTAGTAATGTAAATTTGTTGCCAACCTAACAAACATATTGAGTAACATTGCTACTTTGTGGAGACATTCCAAAATTAACAGTTTATCTACAGTTTTCTGTAATTTTTTCTCCTTCAGATTGTTATCGCAAGTATTATGTGCGCTTATGTGGAAGAACACTGGGTGAAGTTATCTATTATGGCCGAACTCGCAGGATCCGATGCCTTGGAATTAAACTTATCGTGTCCTCACGGTATGGGTGAATCTGGAATGGGTCTCGCTTGTGGACGGGTAATGTAAACAATACAACGAAACCATATGTTTAATACTGGAACCGTAGGATCCAGAAAAGGTTCGGGACATTTCAAAGTGGGTGCACTCTACCGTTAAAATTCCAGTCTTTGTTAAAGTGACGCCGAACGTAACCGACATTGGCTGTATTGGCGACGGCAGCTTACGAAGGTTCGTTAATGTTTGTTTAAGATTTATGTTTAACGAAACATTTGAAATTTATAGGTGGGGCAGATGGGGTTTCGCTGATAAACACAGTGTCGGGTTTGATGGGTGATTAAGCGGGATGCAACAGCTTGGCCTTCGGTGGGTAACGAAAAGAGAACAACATACGGAGGTATCAGTGGGAATGCGGTGCGGCCAATAGCTTTGAAAGCTATTTCGAGCGTTGCCAGGACCCTACCCGGATTTCTATATTGAGTATTGGAGGTATCGATTCTGCTGATGTCGCTATGCAGTTTCTTCAGTGCGGCGCCTCGGCAGTTCAAATTGGTAGTGCCGTTCAAAACCAAGACTTTACTCTTATAAACGATTATTGCACCGGTTTGAAGGCTTTGCTATACTTGGAAAACAAATTACCCCATTGGGACGGACAAAGCCCTCCTACTGCAAAGCATCAGTTGGGAAAAACGACGTACCCAATTTATGGGGAGAACAACAAAGTACAGACGGGGTTTTCCGCAATAGTGTCTTTAATACTTTATGTTGTAGAAATTGCCGCATTTTGGCCCTTACCGCAAAGAAAGGGAAGAAAAACTACGTCAATTGAGGAACATTATTAAGGTTGAAGAAAACGGAGAAGTTGTTGAAAATGGGAATGGAGGATTAGACTTAAATGAGGTACCCAAAATCAAAGACGTTTTTGGACGAGCCTTACCATTTATAGGACCGTACAAGCAATTAGACGTTCAACGTCAAGTAGTGGCTCTTATTGATGATGTAAGTTAATTATTCTCAGTAGGTTCTGTTAAAATTCTTTGTATTTAAGGACATGTGCATTAACTGTGGGAAATGTTACATGGCGTGCAACGATTCGGGATATCAAGCAATTGAATTTGATCCCGAGACTCACATACCTACGGTAACTGACGATTGCACCGGTTGTACTATGTGTCTGTCTGTTTGTCCCATAATCGATTGCATTTCGTATGTATTTGTCGAAGTTTAGAAATTACAATTTTAATTGTTACGTTTTTAGGATGGTTCCAAAGACCATACCTCACATCATTAAGAGAGGAATAAGTAAACAAATTTTGAATGGAGTTCATCCCTTGGACTGATTTGAATTTAATGGTTAAGAATTTAAAATTTTGTAGTATCTTTATATTTAAATAGATTCTGATTCGTTTATTGTGATGACCGGTCTCTTTCCTGAGTGATGTTAAAAGTCACTTCCTTTTGTAGACTGACGTCAAAAACCTTCTCAGTAATCTCTGAACGGTAGGTAATTTTACCCTGTTTTTATTTAAAAAGAAAAGTAAATTATGTTTTAATTGAACCACTAATCGTCGTGGTTTGACTAATGATTTCAGTAGTTCAATTAAAACTAAAATTATTATTGGGGCTACACTTAATTTCATATGAACGTTAATTTAGATTTTAAAAGAAGTTAAGAAACTCGGTGGGAACCCGGTCGTAACAAAAGTATTGTAAAATGTATTAAACAATTTCGTTTCTTTCCATCACAAGCAACAATCCAATCACTAGTAAATTTAACCTTTAATTATCTAAGCTTGAGTCCCTATTGGTTTTCATAAGCACCGTGAGTACATTGTTTAAATCTTGTTACAGTAGTAAATGTAGATGTTGATTTTAATTATTGATTTAATTCAATAAGATTCGAAAAGATTAAAAATAAACAACACGTAATCAATTTCGTTGGGGCGCCGTAGGTTGAGAAAATTATTGGAGTACGAAATGGAATTAATCGTTTTTACTAGATATTAAATCAAAATAAGCCCTTTGTTAAAAGAATTGACAAATAACATTCGTCGATAAGTGTTGAAGGTAAAACAAGAAACCGACACGCAAGAATAAAATCTAATAATTAAAACAACTGTAACGATAAAACATTAATTATATTTAGATATGTGATTCTTGTACGACAAAACACAGCAAAATAACAGTAAATTCTCACAGTTAAAACAAATGTTCTTAACAGGCACATAGAGTACAATTGTTTAAACTATGTTTGTCTTTAAACGCAGTGCTAATAGATGGTTTCGCACTAAATCTAACGTTTGAAATATCTGGGGTAATCGGGGAAGGTGTCCGTAGCTCCTTGCCTCGCAGGTGACAGATTCAACATACTGCGACGATTGTATTTTTTGTTGAATAATATAATTTTTTTAAATGTGAGCATGAAACTTTCTTTGTTTAAAATTCTTTGGTTGATAACATCTCTAAGGCTTGGATTATTAATAACAATTTTAAGATTTAACAAAATTTTAATTTTAGAAAAATAATCAAACGTATAATTCTTACAAATATGACTATAATCCTAAATAGCGTTACGTGCACGGGTTTGTGAAATTTATAATTTGTTACAATCTTATTAAATTTTATACACATTTAAATATAGTAACTTAAACTAACCTGGTAAATCTATTCGGCGTGTACGTGCAGTGACCTTTACGGTTCTCGGCGGTGACCTCTTGAACCTGAACTACTTCCTCAATCTTTCCTTATTATTCAATTTTGATTTTAATTGTTTAAGATTTCTTCATCGACAACTTTATGGCTTACAACACTTCGTGGTGTTTATCAACAATGCGCAGCTTTACCTGGTTTTTATTAAACAGTTTTTGAATAACTTGGTTAATTAATTACAATCACAACACTTTTTTCAATGATTGGCGAAGAACATTCGGTATTAATTGTTTATTGCACTGACTTAAAATTACACGTCAATCATTCTGTGCTGCCCGACAGCGTTTTTCCCCACTTTCACTTCACTTCTTCTCAACATACAAGATATATCTATATCTTAGTACTAAGACATTATATCTCTATTTACCTCTATATTTATGACATTACTATTATGATATGACATACAATCACTGCAATACGTCTCGTGAATGTTTAAAATAAACGGGATGTTTCCATCATTATCTCGTTGGATTTTGTTCGACCAAATTTGTTTGAGAATTCGTGTAAAAAGAAGAAGAGAAACATTTGTATTATCCGAATTCGGCGTAGCTTTAGAACAACTTACGGTAGCAGGTCGAAATAATAGATAAATCAGCGACATCCCGACGAAATAAGTGCTTTTGAAAGCTTAACTTCCACCAAAAGTTGGTTGAAACGATGTTGCTCGGCGCCCACTACAAACACAAATAATGCGTTACTACGTGAGATGTCAAAACTAAAAGGAAGTGCTAATGTAGTCATCTGTTGGCACACGGAAAGAAAATATCGGCAGACTTCTATTATAGGTATTAATTAATTAATTTTGAAATTAATTTTCGGTAGGTTCACGTTTTGTTTCCTTGAGTTATAATAATTACCGAATATGACGTTTGTAAATAAGTATAAAGAAAAGTTTATTGCAGGTAGGTAGTCCGTCTGGTCCCTTATCTCTTTTGCAGCACTACCTATCCGTAACCTAGAAGGCTACCAAACAAATGATTGACTCTTTGGCCTGCCCCAACCAGAAATAACGTCATACAAAATTACCCAAAAAGGTAAGCAATTATTCGAACAGCAAACCATCCGAAAGCTTGAAGTTCGATCAAAACCGAAAAAACTGTTCTTTTTCTATTAACTTTTCCTCGGAACCTTGTTACATAGCCGTCTTCCACATAATTTATTTGCTAATTGTTTGTGGTTACTTGCTATAAATGTATGTGTTATGTATTTTTGTTTGTGACAAAAATGGCAAAACAAACTCTATATCGTTAAATTATATGTTTCTTGCGTTATCAGTTTGTCCCTACTGCCTAGGACTGATAACTACAACTTTTAAGTGGTGTCACTTCGTTTTGAAATCTTTTTTTCTCCTACTACATCTTTAAAAATTGCTCACGACCACTCACATTTTTCTGCATTCATAACCGCGAGATAAACGCAGCCAGGATCGTATTACACTATTAAGAGTAATATCATTGATTAATCCATACACACTTTTTAAGCCAATCAAATTGTCTTATTTTTGGTTTCTAAGCCAATGAGTGCTCTTTTTCTTGAATAGGTAAAATACTACTAAAATAAAATCGAAAATCATTAATGGTTATTTAATATTAAACATATTTTTTGTATTAAAAATTATTAAAAAGTGTTTATAAATTAATCATCCGAATATCACTAAGATTATTATCTTCCGGGTTGAGCCGTGTTCGTCCTTCCTTCCTACGTTCTCTGCTTGACGTTTCGCTAACCATGCTGTTAGCTTCTTCAGAAGTTACTCTAAAGACTGATGTTGTTGTCTTCTGCTCCTCGTTATATACCTATGTTCCGTTACGGTTGGTAGATGTCGATCGGTGACGGGTGGTTGGTTTTCGATGGTTGGTTGATCTTCTGTTTGGTATCGACTAATTTTGTGGCGACATTTGTTTTCTTTGTTTTTGTGAAGAGTTAGTTTCCACGTGTTGCTTAATCGGTAACCATCTTCTCGATTAAAGTTATTTTTATTTTTCATAATTTCTAGGGATTCTATGATTATCCTTGGATAGAACTTTAGCTTCCTCAAAGTTGATGATGTGTTTTCCTTTTCGTGTAGATGTTCTGCGATTGCTGATTTATCTACCGCTCTGGACTTGGCGTCTCGGTGATGTTCTTTTAATCTACATTTTATGTTGCGTCCGGTTTGACCAATGTAGACCTTTCCACATGAACAATCAATTTGGTAGACCCCTTTGTTGAGAGTTTCGGCAGGTTATCTTTATTAGAAGGTAGTAGTTGCTGGATTTTTCTAACCGTTCCAAACCTGACACCGATATTCTTCTTCTCCAATGATTTTCTTAATTTGTCAGTTACTCCAGCAATGAATGGCAAACGAGCGTAGGTGGTGACCTGTTCCTTCTCTTTTTGGATTTCCTGCGACAGGCGGCTCTTATTTCTTTTCTGGTATAGCCGTTCTTCATTAGGGCTTGTTGGACGTGTCGAAGTTCTTCTGCCTTGTGAACCTCGTCAGGAATCTTGTTAGCTCTATGCAATAAAGTTTTGATTAGAGACCGCTTCTGCTGTGGATGATGGTGTGATGTGGCATGGAGGTATCGGTCGGTGTGTGTCTTTTACGATATACACTATGAGCCAACTTGTTGTTATCCCCTGTTTCACTAGAACATCCAGGAAGGGAAGCTCCTTATTCTCTTCTGTCTCCATGGTAAACTTGATCCTTTCGTGCTGAGTGTTGAGGTGGTTAAGAAATACAGTAAGTGCTTCTTTCCCATGAGGCCATATGACAAAGGTATCGTCCACGTATCTGAACCAGCATTTCGGTTTCTGTTCGCTGGATTGAATGGCTTCTTGCTCGAATGCTTCCATAAAGATATTCGCAATAACCGGTGATAATGGTGATCCCATGGCTGCACCTGATTTTTGTTCGTAGAAATCTCCGTTCCATAGAAAGTAAGTTGTATTCAGACATATTCTTGCTAGCTCTGGTATGTCTTCTCTTAACCCATGGGTTGTGCACAGTTGTTTTATGATGTTATGTGTATCGTCGACTGGTACGTTAGTGAATAGCGATTCTACATCAAAACTAACTAGTATATCGTCATTGGTTACTTCCAGAGTCATCAGTAATTCGACGAAGTGTTCGGAGTTCTTCACAAAAGATTCAGTTCTTCCCACGTACGGTTGTAGAAACTTAGCCACGTAACGGGCCAGTTCATAAGTTGGAGATCCACATGTGCTGACAATTGGCCTTAGGGGGTTACCAAATTTGTGAATTTTTGGTAATCCGTATAGTCTAGGTGGTCTGGTCCCAGAAGGTAGCAGTTGACGATGTTGATCGACTGGTATAGCTGAATGTTTGATTGCGGCTCTCGTTTGTTTTTCAATTTTGTTGGTTGGATCTCCTTTTAACTTGGTGTAAAGTTGTGGATCCAGTAGCAATTTGATTTTCATTTTGTAGTCTTCGGTGTTCATGACTACTGTAGCGTTGCCTTTATCTGCGCGTGTCACCATGATTTCTTGATTGCTTCTGAGTTCTTTTAATGCAATTTCTTCTGCGCGAGTGATGTTCCTACGTGGAGCTTTGGAACGTTGTAAAATCCGGCAAGTCTCGTGGCGTATTTCCTCTGCTTCTTCAACTGGAAGCTTTCTGATGACACTTTCCACTTCTGCTATTATCTCTTCTGTGGGTATCTTGCTTGGAGCAATGGCGTAGTTCATCCCTTTTGACAAAATTGATATGCAGTCTTCGGTGAGTGGGTAGTCCGACAAGTTTACAACTGTTTTGTTTTCGTCCACTGGTTTGCTGGTGCTTGGTATTTAATTTCTCAAACTTCTTCATATGCCTGTTAGTGGTTGATTGTAGGTGGTATTTCCCATGTTCGTAGCTGATGCGATCTATGGTGTTTCATGTTTCTTTATCCAGTATGCTGCTCAGTTGTAGATGTAGCTGGTATAGTTCTGTTGACGTTATATGCAGTTGATGGTAAGTATAACGTACTCTTTCTCGAGTGAGTGCCTTCTCACTACGTTCGATGATTCTTCTTGCACGATTTGTTGCGATATGATGGCGAATTTTTACAAAAGTAGGCGTCACCTCCTGGTCTCGGCATCGTCGTAGATATGCTAATGAGGATAGCAGTTGATTCTTCTTCTTCCGTAACTTATCCAGTTTCTGGTTTTCTGGTAGATATCCTCCCCGTAGAGGCGTCTAATGTATAATGTAAATTTAGCGGTTGTTGTCACTAAGATTATTATCTTCCGGGTTGAGCCGTGTTCGTTCGTTCGCTAACAGCATGGTTAGCGAAACGTCAAGCAGAGAACGTAGGAAGGAAGGACGAACACGGCTCAACCCGGAAGATAATAATCTTAGTGACAACAGCCGCGAAAGCTTACATTCATACATCCGAATATCATTCGAGCTCCGTATTTTTTGATAATAAATTAAAAGGTTCGCACTCAAACGACTTGGCCCTGCAGTAATCACTTGCGTAGCTGATCTCGAGCTCTAAAAATTCGATTATAATGGTGATATGTATTTTAACACGTACAGTTCTTATATTACTGATAAAAACACACAATTAATATCAAACGTTATAATTTATATCAACTCGCATTCAATGGCAACTTTAAACTGAAATCAAAAATTATATGACCAACCCTTTATAAAAGCTAATTAGATTCGAACGTTGCGAAAGTTCTTGAGCTGGCAACCATTCTAACTTCTTCTAGTAACTCCAGCGTCGTAACAGTGTCAAAGCCGTTTTTTATCCTTTTTTCAATTTCAATTTCTTCCCTCTCCTTCGTAATACCTTTCAATTCCATGTTTGATTATAAGAGTCGAATACGCAATGGGATAACCGATATGTTTTCGGAAGAATGTAATGTAACAATTAATAATTCAACGTCAAAACGAAACATCTCCTGACAGATTGGCAAATGTCGCCACGAACATGTCACTTACATGCGTATTTTATATCTTATTTTTTTATACATTACAGTTATACAAAATAAACTATTAATTAAGGTAAGTATAACTGCAACAATATCCAAATTAAGCTATCATTCAAAACTTTGTAGGACGCTGGTATAACATCTATCTCGATGGGCGACATTGCAATGATTTTTTGTAAGTAGTCAACCGGAAAACGATATGTTCAATAAACTTTGCAGACATCAAAGTGGAAAACTCGGGCGATACCAATTATAACGTTATAGTAAAAATGGAAAAGTGTTGCGAAGTGTTTTCGGCCACTGACATGGATTGCCAAATGATGCAACTTATTGGAGGGAATATGGGTAGCATAGAACCGAAGCAAACTAAACATCTTTCATTAATTTACCCAAATATGGTAAATCTGTGTCTCTTCTGAAGTTACAAATGAATATATCTAACAACAATTTTTTACCATAGTATTTACATAACAGACGAGGACAATGCTTAATTAAAATCAAATATCGAATCTACACCCAAATTAAAGTCAAAGTCGAATTTGATACGACGCTCCGTAAGGAGAAAGTAAATCCGGTGATGAGAGGTGCAGCTGTTATTTGTAATACTTATTAAAACGAAAATTAACAGCAGCCTCAAATTTAAGGTTATTCGAAAAAAAACGTAATGACTTGCAGTTCGATAGATTTGGATCCGTTGGATCGCTGCGTGCCTGTGAATTGCGAAATGAAATATTTAGGAAGCCGAAATTTCTTTAACCATTATTGGAATCGGTGCCAAAAAGTTCCCATATGTATTGCCGATTTGAGCAAAGGTCTGCCAGATGTTGTAAGTAAGGCGGTTAATTTTTATGTTATGTGTTTATTTTTATTGTTCAAAGTCGTACGTGCCCATATGCAACCAGTGTAAAGATTTGGAGAATATTCTCAGTACCGATGACGTAAATTATCTACAGACTGGAAAAATTGAGGAGTGTTGGGAAGCTCAAGTTGCTCCTTTACTATCGGTAAATCTTCCATTTCATTTACTTTAGTTTTGATTAGAAAAATATTTTTTTCAATAACGTCCGTTACTAAAGTCACCGGAAACCGTTTTGCTAGTAAATGTAAGAGATGAACTGATAGTGTTCCTGGAAACGAAATGTAGATGGCCTGACGATCAGTTTTTATAATTACTGGTTATGGGTGTATTTTTATCATTTGCGGAGGAATACTACCGTCAATATAAAAACTTAAGGTCAATCAAACAAGCATCTGATGAAGTCAGTATCGGACAATCTTCTATATTTACTATTTGTACCAAACCCAATTTTTTTGCACAATGAAAAGTTTAAGCACAATCAGAAACTCATTTAACAAGTTATAGATTGACTTTGTAGGCTAACATTCGGTGCCATCACGGAACATTGAATAACGAAACCGGATTTTGTATCTGCTCAGAAGGGTGGATGACAGCTCCGATCGACAAAGATCAATATGAACCAGGCCTGTCTATATTTCATATGTGCAATATGAGAATATACTCTATAAGAGAGTCGAGAAATTCCAAACTAAAACAGACCGTTTTACTTATATGTGTAGGTAAAAATTAACACTATGGCCCAATAAATAACTTGCGACTTACAGATTCTAGGAACCGTTATAGGCGCACTTCTCCTTTTTATTTCTTTTATATGCCACGCTTTCTACAGTTGTATGTGCTATCCACTTCCGTCGTCTTCAGCAGGAACGTCGTTAGCAAGTGTTTCTTCGGTCGACTTATCATCGGCGGTAATATTGGAGGCAACTTTGGCAGATTCGTTTGTTAATGTAGTCGATTCGTCTTCTTTTCAACCATCCGAAGATTCGATATATAGAATTACTGAACTTAACGAAGGGATGACACAAACGGAACTTCAACAGGATCGATACAAAATCGATACCAGCAGTACCGAAGAAATTTATACCGAACCCGTTACACATTAGTACAATATAGTTGTATTATATAAGATCTGTTTATTTGAATGTGAAGTACACTGCATTTGCCGTCTCCGTGGAAATATTTATGCGACTATACATTATTTTATAAGTGCCTAAATATCTGTACCAAACAGAAGAGAAAATATATATAAAAAATCTCAATGTGAACGTAGTAATAAACAAGTAAAATGTGTGTCTTGCGACATCTCGTGTTAAAATGGACACGTGTAAATAGTACAAACTAAGTAAATGCCAACAGTTAACTGTAAAGACTAGTGTGCGTTAAAGTGCACGGCGTTCATCACACCTCTGATGAGCTCATAATAAGAGCGAAATGCTGCATCAGGTGTTCTTTCGTGCGTGTATGCTTCTGTACAAGTTATCTTGGCTTTATCGACTCACGTGTTGTTGTAAGCATTAAAACCATCGCCTAGATGGCGCCATGCACTTTAACGCACACTAGTCTTTACAGTTAACTGTTGGCATTTACTTAGTAGTAATAAACATTTATGGGTAGTTAACAAAACAAATTAAATTTTAAAATGTAAATTGAGTTAGTTGTAAAAAATTACCAAAATTGCCAGTTGCCGATACTGTATACTAATCCTTTTCATTAAGCAATAGCCTTTTTCAAAGAAAGACATTCTTGTCTAGATCGCGACGACACTGTGCGATGGGATTGCACATACATGCGTTTTTTGGTTACTTTGTGAGGATATTTTTGGTTTGAACGTCGAACGTCAGATTTGACAAGTGACAACTGACAACAATTTTATAGCCAAAGCTTATAGCTCTGGAACGGGTTCAGAAACTACGCACTCGGTGTGCATGTGCCCTCAAAATCGTTCAGAATTTAAAAAATGCTTACGGTAAGTAACAAAATAAGTAGATGTAATCTGGGTGTGTAGTACGGAATCAGTACTGATAATTGTGCTCCCCCTTTCTGAACTTATAGCTCCTCCAGTAGGTTAAGTTCTCTGAGGAATCTCAGGACTGATCTTGGATTGAGAGAAGTACTTTCCTACAGTTCGAGGAAACGTTTCTCTAAACAGTTTCACCTTCTGGAAAGCGTGGCTTAACATTCCGTAAGTAGGTGGGTCGGGTTTCTTTTGACGCGCAGCAAAATTTGCATGTCGAGTTAGTTGTCAACACCAATATTAGCAAGATGTCCGCCAAATCGGCAGTGCCCCGTCAGGAAATCAGTGAGAATTCTTAAGTGATTCCTGCTAACTTCTAAGTAATCCCTGTGCTCTTTACCGGTAAAGTCACCTAGTAGAGCTTTGTATTGCCTCAGTCCTGGTAAATTGACCCAGTGTTATGAATTTTCTTTCCGTTCTTCAGCCCGGAGTACTTCACAGAAGGGCTGTGGTCCTACAAACGGCGTGGCCACCCCTTTCCTGGCAAGGGCATTCGCTTGCTCGTTACCGGGTATCCCAGAATGTCCAGGGACCCAAGCTAGGGTGACCTTATTGCATGCCTCCAATTTATTCCTTTTTGCAAGTTCTTACCATCCTTGAGCTGATGACACAACTGCTCAGCGCTGAGATGGCCGCTTGGCTATTGGACATAATATTATGTCTGCCGACATATTCTCGATCCAGGTTAAACTGTACGCAGCGTTCTATTGCGTGAACTTTCGCCTGAAACGTACTACTATGTTTGCCCATGGGCTCGTAGTATTTAGTGCGTGGCTCAAATACTCCCGCACCGATACCTTTAACCGTTCTTGATCCATCTATAAACCAGCAGATCTGACCATCTGGCACTGGGGAAAAAGATCCCCCCGCCGCCCAGTTTTCCTTGTTGCCTAGTACCGCAAAAGCACCCTCTCAATAACAAGATGGAGAGGGGTCAGCCCCAAAAGATGCTCAATGATGAGGCGAACCATCAAGTAATACATTCATCGCAGTATTTCAGGCTTGCAGCCCCATTTTTTACCTGCGAGTCTATTGCATATTAACAGTGCCTTGGTGGCTTTGTTGGTAACATTCACCAGGTGTTCCTTCCAATTCAGTCTCTTATCTAGTTGATAGTTAGGTATTTGACCGAGTTACTAAAACCGACGATCGTCCCACCAACCTGCATTGGATTAAGACCGTCGAATTTCAATCTACGGGTGAAGTTCACCAGCGTAGTTTTATTAGGGTAATTTCCAGGCCAGCAGACCTGCACCATCTATGTACATCCTCTAGTGGTATTCATCACAACAGTGGAGTTTCCCAACCTTGCTTTAGCCCTTCTGGTCTTCAGAAGTTCTTCTACCTATTTGACAATAGGGATGTCAATCTGCCTTCGCCTCCATTGCATCAAGCATAGAGTTGTGCGAGGCGTTGTCAAAAGCCCCTGCAATGTCTAGGAAGGCACAGACTGTCACTTCCTTCTGCTTTAGCGAAGTGCTCAACTTGCTCGTCAGCTGGTACAGATCTGCCTCCGTAGATCTACCAACTCTGTACGCATGCTAATCCCGGTGCAATGAGACTCGGGTGAGCACTGTTGTCCTTATATAGTTGTCTACCAGTTTCTCCTGTGTCTTGAGTAGAAAAGGCGAGAGGCTGATAGGCATGTAAGCTTTAGGGTTCCCAGCCTTTGTGGTAAATACCACCCTAGCAGTTCTCCAGGCCTTGAGTATATATCCCTACGCCAGACTGCTCCTGAAGATCTTTATCAGGAAAGGAGTCAGTAGTTTGACACCTTTTTGTAGATAGACAGGGAAAATCCCATCCACGCCCGGGGTTTTATACGGGCTTAGCGAGCTTAAAGCCCATGAGAGTCTGGCTGGGTTACAGATGGGGTTAGCCACCTTCCATTCCACTGCGCCTGGACGTCTTTCAGCTCCCCCATATTCTTCTGCGCAAGGCTTCTGACATCCAAAGAAGTGCGTGTGCAGAAGGAGAAGATGCTCTGCTTTGCATTTTCAGTGACACTACCGTCTGGCCTGTGTAGCGAGACATTCGTATCACCCCCCGAGTGGATCACAGAAGGTCCTCAGCTGTTAAGCTTTGCCCTTCTAATCTTGCGATTGTAGGACGCCAGTGCAATTTTGTACTTTTCCCACTTCCCAAATCGCTTTGCTCTGTTAAATAACTTTCTGATTTCCGCCCTGAACTTACTCAGTTTAGGACTCTACCATGCAGTGTTTCTGCCCACTGATGGTATGCTTCATAGGCTTCTATGATTGCGTTGTTTGCCTCCTATACTACCTGTTCCAAACACAGATTGCTGCTCGGGGGTCTATTCAATTGCATCCTACTTAGATTTAGCTCTAGTACAGTGCGAAAACACGGCCAATCAGTTTTTCTGGGATTTCTGATTAGGGTGGCATTCACAGCCAGGTCGAACCGAATAACCCAATAGTCTGACATGACGGTTTATTAGATATCCCCCGCCTCGTCGATGCTAACGGCCAAAACACTGCCGTCGTCCTCTCTCCTGCAGCAGTGAGTTCCGCACTTCTAGGGGCGAAGAACGTTATATTGTGCGGTTTGGGATGTCGACTCCACCTTTACCGCCAGCCTTGCTCCATCCAATGCTATCTCAGGGACATTTCTTGATAGCCATTCCACTGCGTCGCTGTTGTCGCAGTCTACAACCAATATGCTTGGTTTGAAGTAGATACCTTCAAACCACACCAGACAATAGTCGTCATTTTCTATCCGGTTGATGATGGCGTCCTCAACCTTGGTTAGTTCATCTGACTCCAGGGTTTTCTCAGGTGACTTCCCTTCAGCCAAGAAACAAATATAATGTCGCGTGTTGGCACCGTTTAAATGTCTACGGTTGGGATCGTCCAACCTAATAACCTAATAATAAGGGTAGTTCTTAAATTGTATCATTGGTGATTGTACAAATAGTATTTCGCTGAACTTAAAAATGAAATCTGCCTTCTTTCAACACCCGTATTTGCGTCTGAAAGTGTTATTAAGATTAATATTTAATTTGTTAATATATTTATTTTGGTTTTGCCTATTTAATTAAATTTAACGTGTTCGTAATCAAATCTTTTATTTAATTAGAACGGACCCAATTGACTCTGAGAGTGTATACAAATTCTCATGGCTAAATTTAATTTTTGTTTTTTTTATATGCGAATTTGTTTAAACCAGTCTATTTAGATTTATTTACAGTTTGTTTGGGGTTGTTAGAAATAAAATTGTCATAAGTAAACATGATTCCAAATCACGTTTTGTATGTGAAGCTACGACTCTTTGTTTTATACCTTAAAATTAAAAGCACCGTTCTAGAAATACTCTGCTGGGTGTGTAAAGATGCGTTTTTATTTTTAAGTATCGCACCGTCACTAAATTCATTTGAATAATTAATTGTTATTATAAGACCGATTTTGTTGTGTTATTAACTGCTATTAATTTTTTATGTTATTAATTGTAAACCCAAAGCGATAGATAGCGGGCGGCTCGTTGTACGAAATCCGATAGCACCCTGCCTAAACTTTCGTGCGCGCGCAGTTCCCTCTCGTAAGCTAGTTGCCCCACTTAAGTTATGCCTTATATAAGCGTGAGCTCTTTCGTTAAAGAGGCAGTTGGTTCCAGATACTTGTTCGGCCTGGTCCTGCCGATAATACTGAGTAAGTCCGCTTCTCTAACTTAACCACTAAAGATACCGCTTTATGTTCCCTTGGCTTTCCATTTCTCCCCTCCGTGTGTTGTATTTGGGGTGACGCATTTTAGCGCCTTAAGTACACCACTCAAACCGTTCTCCAAGTTGGCATAGCGCATTTTCGTGTGTCAACTTGGCTATTCCTCTTCATTTTCCATATCTGTGTTATGTGTTTGCGGTGACGCATTTTTGCGCCTTGAATACACCATTCAAACCGTAACCCGGGTCGATATAGCGCATTTTCGTATGTCGACTCGGTCACTCCCACTACCTACCGCATCCCTTAACAGACCGCCGTTCTGTTTATATACCGTCACCATTATCCCTATATTAACCGCTGCTCTGCTTAAATTACCGAAACCCTCACCTCTGTAACTGTCAAATCCGCTGACTGCGTTTGGGTTGCATGGTTGGTGCTTTACTTTAATAAATGCTGTCTTTTTTTCTGTGAAACTAATAGCAACTTGTTTCGTGCTAAATAAAGAAGTTTTGAGTTTTAGTGTATTTTCGTTATTTCTCCGAACTGCTTCCCGTTTGACGATCAGAACACTGGAATTTTAACCTCCACTGTAGCTGTGTTTACATCAATTAAAGAATTACCTTTAAATAAAACTATATTAAATTTAACTGTCCATCTAATGGAAATTAGAAGTATTTATTAAAATCTGTAATAGTTCCAGAGCAACCCCAAACAGAAGCTCAACCTGATGGCGAAGAAAGGGTTAGTCTGTAACTACTCGTTACAAAAATAATTAGTTTAGAAAATATTTCAAAATGATAAAACTATTAAATTTCGTATGTAATTTAATTCGTAGTTGTAATTACCAATTCTGCGATTCCTATAAAAACATAAGTTCATACAATGTACTTACCCTACACAAAGTACTGAGTGTTTATTAGGCAGAAAAAAATACCGTTAAATATAGTCACTTTTATTCTGTAAAAACAATGTTTGCACCACCATGTCTATAATACAGAAAGCAATATTTCTTGTGATGATACACAACAAATAATAATACACATGTCAATGTCAAAGCTTCTTAAAAGGCATTATATAGATATAAGCTAGCAATGTACCAAATTTACATAAGGTTTTCTTTGGTTATACTACAATTAGGTATAAGACTAAAGCTAAATTATCTCGTATTAGAACTAAATCTAAGTGATGACTAGAGGAAGTGTGTGATTATTTTTTTTTGTAAATAATAAAATAGTTAGTTCACCTTTTTTCATCACTGAACAACATCGATTGCAAACATTCTTCTCGCTATATTTTAAAAAATGTCGCAACCGCATTTAGTGAAAATACTGTAAATAATTTGATACTTTTTTTTATAAAATTTTTCAATTTATCACAATACTACATTTATTACTAAAACAACGTGTTATTAAAATACTCAGTTCCGATTTATAATCACCGATCGAATTGGACAGATTTTAATGTTTATAAGAATCAGTGACGATTATTATTTATCTACATGAGGTCATGGAGGTGTAACAGATTTTATGTTTTTCTAAAACTTTTCCAGCACTTCCAATTATTTATATATTGAAAATAAATTATTCTTAATGTTTTTTATACAAAAGTTTAAAAAGTAAACGTGAATAGCCTAACCTAGTGGTATTTCAAAAGAGTCCAGACAATAGCGCTAGGGTGTATAACGGCACCAATTTCACAGTTTATCGTTCTTGATCGTCCATTGATTACAAACAGTGCTTCATTAGCGGGAGTGACCATGTATTGTCCAAATAGTCCTACAAAAATTTAAATGAAAAATTGTTTCCAACTTATTCGACACAAACCTGATCCTTGAATCGTTCTCGTTGGATTACCCCATTTCACCAAGTTCGGAGCTATCGCCTTGCCAACTCCTGTTATGATTTCGACTTTACCTACAAAAATCATCACAAAAAACAATTAAACAAACTTAAAGTTGCATCAAAAACAAACAAACCTACCGGTCATTAAGTTTAAGAAAAGAATGTCCTCTTTATCGTTAGCGCTCGCGTAGATGTCGTAGCTGTGCGTAGTTTGGCTGGGGTAGAAAGTTAAACCAGAAATGTTTAAAGTTGTTTTGACGTCAAAGGCAAACGATAATCCAATTGCTGCAAAATAAACAAGTGATAGACCGCAAAACTTCTGGAAAAATCTAATGAAACCAAAAATTAGGAAAATTAGGAAAAAATTGTAAACGATGCAAAATGAAACCCTGCCCTTCCCTAGAAAATAATAAGTAAATGTCCCCAACATATACGGATGTCCCACGTTGGATAACCGAGATTGATTTCTCGGAAACTAGAGGTCTGATCATTCTGTAAGCTTCTGTGGCTAGCCTTGCTAAGTGATTCCTGTGTTTCTATTGATGAAATTGTAAAATTGCGAATATTTCAAAAACTACAAATTTTTGGAATAAACTACCTTACATGAAGTCACTATTATTTTTTATGATAAACGAGATAAGATTATAAAAATAGGACGTTTCCATTTAAAAAATCGATTTTTGACGAATTTTTCAATAAACATCGGTGGCCCACCGACATATTTTTTTCCAAATTGTAATAATTTGTAGAAATCTGTAGTATGTAAGATGCCGGCTGTGAACTTTTTAACATTGCAAATAAAACTAAGCGCATTTTAACGCGACATTTGCCAACTGAATAAAACAGTAGCCAGTGATATTTGCAGAATAACGAACGGCACCTACATTAATGTGTTTCGCCTTTTTGAGGCATATCAGTATAGAGTAGGTCCAATGCAAGTCTATAAAAATCACAAATAATAGCTACAGATTTCAACGTATAGTGTATAGTCGGTGTCGCTACCAAAGTTGCCATGTAATCAGATTCATCAAATTTTAATAATTTGTAGGAATAGAAATGCGCTTATAGGTTCATACCGATCTTCTGGGGCATCATACATAACACTTACATCACCATACAATAATGAAAATGTACCATACGAAGCTTTTTCTCGCAATGTTTTAAAGTTCACAGACGGCATCTTACGTAATACAGATTTCTACAAATTATTACAATTTAATGAATCTGAGTTCACGCATAATTCATAATTTTTTTCTTTAGAAGAAAAAATTAAAAAAAAGAGAGGGCGAAGCGTCATCAACCCGTTTCATGTATGGATTGTGTGTAGTCCAAAATCTGCAGTTGTATCTGTTAATCACATGTAACGGATACTCCAAAAGTTGATTTTCATTAACTAGTCCAGGATTGTTAAACAGTGTCTCTCAGAGTACGATCTCTGATTACCATTATAAGTATATTTACTCCTTCAGTAACATCGGCCTTTGCATCTTATTATACAGGGTCTGGCACATCGAGCGTACATTAAAAGTACTGTGTTCCCCATAATAGACTATACAATATAAAAGTCGAATAAAAACTTTCTAATCAAAGTAAATTAACTTTTTAATCGACTAATATGTAGCTTATTCTGTGGGATTTATGACTAAAGTAAATAACAATTCAAGTTTTAAAGATCATGTCTTCCAAATGCCCTCCTTCAACTTCAATGCATTTTTGAATTCTAAGTATAAAATGTATCATCACTCGGCGAAGCAAATCTCCATTTATTCCTGCAATTTCATTTCGAATCTGCTCCTTCGGCTCCAGAATTGTTGCGGGAATTGTTATTTACTTTAGTCAGAAATCCCACAGAATAAGCTACATATTAGTCGATTAAAAAGTTAATTTACTTTGATTAGAAAGTTTGTATTCGACTTTTAATTTGTATAGTCTATTATGGGGAACCCTGTATATGAAGAACTAATTCTATTCATTTTCTGAAAATAGTGCTGCCACTGTTATCGACATCACTGAACTCAGACAAAATATTTTCGTTGATACAGCACTTTCTGTTGTACCGGAAGTAGCTGTGAACTTTCTTATTTTAAATGGAACATTCTATTTTTTATTTCATTTCTAGATTCTACGTAAAATTTAAGGTGTAGTTTAATTAATACACCATATCCAAAAATGACTAGTTTTTAGTTAGGTATATTGATTTTTTTGAAAAAAAAAATTAAAATCATGTTGAACTGTTATCCTTCATATCTTCAAATGATATCAATATTTTAGTTCCTAACTTATTGTGACAATTGTCGATATGTTACAGTAACTCCCATATGACTGGAAACTCGAATTGCATGTATAGAGTGATGAAAATTCTCTGACAATATGAACAACTTTCGACCTCAAAAATTTGCTTAATTTAAATGGGACACCCTATGTTTTTAACCATCAATCGATGTCTTTTGTTGTCCCCTTTCGATACATACTAACATGTTATATGCTCAAATTCAACCGTTGTCGAGATAAATTAAAATTTTGTTCGCAACGACAGCGTTTGTAAGAATTACATGACGCTTAATAACCCATGTAGTATGCTATGGAAAATCTTATGCCAAATTGCTACATTGTATTTTGACAGTTCATAATTATAATTTAAGATGTCGCGTTCAGCTTTAAGCAACAAAGATTATTTGAATATTTTGATTGATTGATTGATTGATTTTTGTAATTGAGATATCCGAAAATTTCTTTTGGCAAATGAATTTAGCATATCAAATGACAAAAAAAGCACTTTGACAAATGTCATGTGACCACTGTCATGGCGGCAAATTAAAAAAATATCCCTTAAATATGTAAAAAGTGAGGTTAAATGACAACATAGTGAAAAAATGCCTAAGAGAAAAGTTGTTCCGAGTTAGATTATACGTCTATGTGCAAATGTTCAAAAGAAAATAACGACTTTTCAAAAATATCAGTTTTCCGATATTTTTCCGGAAATATTTTGTATGATTTTGTATGAGCTTATTATCCAGGCAATATTGTAAAAAATTGTTTAAATTGAGTTTAAAATAGAAGAATTGATCATTTTAGGACTATTTAAAAATAATTCTAAATTTGTAATTTCAACCTTTTGTTTTCTGTAGGCCATTGCAACAAAGTCCCTCCTAAAAAAACAATGTTTTTTGTTCTTTACCGTCCATTGGTAGACTAATACATAAAAATTACTAGATTGTAAAGTTTAATTGTTGGTTTTATTGTGTTTTATGCAAATCAAACGCAAAAAATTTTGTTTTCTCAATATTCCGGAAAAAATGCCGGAAAACTGATATTTTTGAAAAGTCGTTATTTGCAAATAGACGTATAATCTAATTCTGAACAACTTTTCTATTAGGCATTTTTCAATATCTTGTCATCTAACCTCACTTTTTACATATTTAAGAAATATTTTTTAAATTTGCCGCCATGACAGTGGTCACATGACATTTGTCAAAGTGCTATTTTTTGTCACTCAATATGCTGAATTCATTTGTCAAAAGAAATTTTCAGATATATCAATTAAAAAATTTTTCCCATTTGTTGCAAACTTTTTGCCGGTCACTGTATAATAAAATGACTGCTCAAAAACTTGAAAGAGTTTGGTGCCTTTGAGCATAGATTGTCAAGACCATCCACTCTACACTGAAGACGATGAAACTACAGTGCTTAGTTACTTTCATGCACATTCGAAGAATTATTTGCAAGATGCTGATTTCAGTTTCCTTTCATATGTCAGTTACTGTAAGATATCGAGAATTGTCACAACAAACTAGAAACTAAAATATTGATATCATCTTGAGATATGAAGAATGAACAATTCAACATGATTTTAATTTATTTGTTTAAATCCAAATTACTAAAAAACCAGTCATTTTTGGATATGTTATATTATTAAACTACACCTTAAATTTTACGTAGAATCTGAAAATGTTCCATTTGAAATAAGAAAGTTGACTGCTACTTCCGGCACAACCGGAAGTGCTGTATGAACGAAAATATTTTGTCTAAATTCAGTGATGTCGAAAACAGGCGCAGCACTATTTTCAGAAAATGAATATAATTAGTTCTCCATGTACTTTTAATGCACTCTCGATGTGCATTCTTCACCCGATCAACGATACTGCAATGAACAATTTGGCTTCCACCCCTTTCCGTACGTCGTGCTCATAGTGACGCATTCGCACATTCAGTAAGCCGTTCACGGATTGACCCATGCACAAAAACTTGCCCCATCCACTTAAATATAATATAATATACTTAATAAAAATATAATCCTTTTTTAAAATTACTTTAAATTGTTAAATAAGATTCTGTAGTTTTTGTCTATGGCCTGTATTCAAATCGCCATTTTAATTTTAATATAAATTGTTCCGCATTTTGACAAAATTTTTATTTTTTACACTGAAGCTGCCTCCTACAAGGTAGGAGTTGTGGTAATGTATGAAATTCAGGACAAAGCAAAAACTATTCTTTCTAGATTTTTACGTAAACATGAACTAATAAAGGAGCGTGAAAAGTAGGAATGGAGCCATTACAATCATCCACATTTCACATTAGGTAGGGTGTTATGTTTGGTACATTAAACAGATTTTCAAAGAAAATTTGTGTATGTAATTTGTATTAATAATGTAAAAACAAAAACTAATATTAAAATATTTAAGATGTAGGGTAAGAGCGTATAATCGTTGCAGTAGGTACTTACGAGAAACTTCCTGAACTATTAACGTTGTGCCTTTTTCGGTTCTGTCCAGCGTCAGCAATTTCCGAGAATCGGGAGATATGTAAGGAATTCCGGGTAAACTCGGTTTGCTACTGATGACAGTATCTGTTAAATAATCGAGAGTCAATTGTCCTGTAGGTCGATCTGTTATTGGTTCTAAGCACTCCATTACAACAAGTCCATCTACAAAAAAAATTGATTTAAATCGGAATTCTACAATCAAAAATGAAAAAATTTATATCTACGAACAAACTTTTAAAAAACAATTAACCACATACATAATTTTTGAGTTAAGTCTTAACTATAAGAAACAAAGTTTTCTTAAAATACCACAAATATTTTCTTATAAAAATTTCCTCCGTGTTTCTTTAAATCTAATATTATTTTGTCCAAAAACTTTTATTATTTTATTATTTTCGGAAACAAAAAAAGTCAATTTTATGAAAATTATTAAAAAATAATTTGTTTCACATTTTCAGAAACTGTAGAAAAACCTTCATGTTCGTGAAAAATCTTTGAAAACAAATCTTATATACAACAAAATCTTGAAAAATATAATGTTACGAACTTTATCGTTGTTTGTTTTGGTTATCGCAGTCAGAAGCGCAAGATTAATAAACCCAGTGGATCAAGTTACACTTATTCTTTAATTAACTTGTATAAAAACACATCAACTATTACATACATCTAATTTACATTAACTTAACATAACGACTAATAACATCGAACGCTTTTATACAGGATGTCCCAAATAAGAGTGACTGATTTTAAACATAAATTCCCAGCTTATTAATTGCTTCAAAGAGATGGGGTTTTCACTAGTTTTACTAGTTTATCAAATAGAATTTTTTAGGCTTGGCTAGCATTTTATCTCATCAACACAGGGTGTTTTACTAATGTTGGTCAAACTCTAAGGGGAAAATATGTTTTATTTTAAATAGAACGCCCTATAATTTTTGATTTCATTCGAAAGAGCAATCATTCTCCTTTCCAAAAATGTATAGTTTTCTATCTTTTGTTTCACTAACAACAAAGATATTCGAGGTTTCATGTAGTAGTACATTTTTAATTAGTAGTTTTATATGAACGTATTTTGACTCATGGTTTGACGCATAACAACAAAAACAGCAATTTTGACAGTAGTAATTTTGTTAAGTCATATAAGTCAGTTTCGAAATGATCTATAGAGTGAGTGAAAAGCTGAAACTGTAATAATTTATGCAGAAACGAAATCAATAATTCAAACAAGGAGGATATTCAGAAGGAAATTTATGAAAAATCCGCCGTCCGTGAATATAATTAAAAAATGGTATGTACAATTTATCGAAACTGGTTGCATTGCACACTTAACACGTTAAGTGCCATATGGTGACTAGGTGAACTCACAGACTTTTTGTCCACTTTAGGTTATGTGGTGACACAGTGGTCTCACTCTACCGAACACATAATTCTGCTTCATGAAGCCACGGTGGTTTCACAGATCGCCTTAAAAGCTATGGGATCATGGATTATATGGCCTGTAAGACTGACACATAAGTTTGGCCTGCGAGTATGAGACCAACGTGGCCTCATGGAATATTTTTTTATATTATTATGTAAACAAGCGTTTTGCTAAAATCTTTAATTTATTAACACAATATAACTCTGAATTGTATTAAAAAACAATGACATTTTATAACACAATTTATATTGCAAATAAACTACAATTCTCTGAAGTAATACATAGTAAAATAAATTACTTTAGGTTTGCGTTATGTGTATCAAAGAAACAAGTAAGGCAGTAATTTTATCGCACCCTACACATTTCAATGCACTTTGTGGTGTTTTACTGGCAGCAACTTTTCTTCCCGATTCCTGAACAATTTTGCTGTAACACAAAACACATCGACGTCGCTTAGAGCGCCCCATGTCTTCGAGAACATGAGAATATTCTGCTTGATTTGGCTGTTCAGTTGTTTCATCTAGTTTTAGCAAACCTCGAATAACTTCTTCTTTAAATTTTGTTATAGACATTTTGTTGTTAGTTATTTCCTGATGGCAGACATAAGAATTTACTAATGCTGTTCCAGTTAGAAGCTCCATCGCTAATTTGCGGTACCATTTCAATCCCTTTCGTAAACATGTATTGTACGACTTTAGTTGGTCCGAAATGTCAATGAATGACTTATATTTGTTGTATTCAATGACATTCTTTGGTTTTTCTACTTCTTTTCCTCTTTTCAGCAATTTAACCATTTCTTTTCCATATCAGTACTTAACATCAGCACATCCCTTTTATCTCTCCACTTCTGTACTACAATACCTTCCTGGCATTCTTCTGCAATTACTTCACCTACTTTTAGTTTTTTCCTACTACATTATGTGGATTGAACTTCCTGTTAGACCTTAATGTCCCAATCAAGTGGGTCTTTCTTTGTAACAGTGTATGCGCTAAAGTTACCGAGGTGTAATAGTTATCTGTACACAAAGTTCGTCCATCATCTAACAGTTTTTCCATCAAGTCCAATACTACCTGTGTAGGAACACTCACATTTTTGGTCTCAGATTTACCGCAGTATATCTTGAAATCATAAGTATATCCTCCTTTGATACATAATTTAAAAAGTTTGATTCCAAATTTATGCCTTTTATTAGAAATATATTGTAAAACTTGAGACGACCTCTAAATGGTACCAGAGTTTCGTCTATACACACATACTCAGAAGGTACCATTGGATGATGAAAAGATTGTTGCAGTTTTTCCACTAAAGGTGCTAACTTGTGCAATCTATCGTCAGAAATAATTTCGTTGTTATTAAAATGTACCATTTTCAATAACAGCTGAAACCGGTTTCTAGATATGACTTTGCGAATAAAATTGTTATACATTTCGTCTTTCTGCCAGTATGACTGAATTGTTGGAAACGAGCAGAGACCCATCCATAAAACAACTCCTAGAAATGTTTCGATTTCTGCTTCGTTTGTTGGAGTCCAAGCACGTATGCGTGATTGGCGGTGAACATTCCTTTGAATGCATTGTTCAGCATAACGATTTGTTTCGGTTACCTGCAGTGTTTAGAGAAGGCAAATAAAAATTCTGAAAATGCTTTAAAAGCTTCAAATTAACTTACCATTAATTGAATTATGTCGTCGTTCACAAAAATTTTATAGAAATCATATGGGTTATTATCGTAATAATCAAAGAATTCTTTCAGAAAACCAGCATCTTTTTTGAAAATTCAAATGTTTTCAGAAACCCGCCTGTTGCTGGTTGCCATGCATATGGGGATGTGCTGGCAGAATTCAAATCATTTATGTTGTCGTCGTCACAATCAAAATTCTGCATATTTCTAATAACGTTTTCAATCGTTTCGTCTACACTTGCGGATGTCGAACGACTTCCAGTTGCAGCAGAAGTTGACGGTTCTGCTTGCGAAGATGAGGACACGTTTACTTTCAACGCTGACATACGCTTATTCCGATCACATATCTTTTTGGATGGCGGTGATTGGTAGTCATTTTCGTCACTATCAGAAGACGACGATGGTTCATATTCTTCTGAGGAGTTATCCCCTGCATAGGGATCTTTTTCAGCTTCTTCGTCCGACATAAATTCTTGCCATAACTGTTCTAATCGCTTTTGCTCTCTTCGTATGACATCTGTACACAGTCGTGGTAAAATACAAACTGACTGAAGATAAACGCATGAATCGCGGGTGCATTATTTCATACAAGATCAGACTTGTCGGCGTGGTGCCACATCGGTATCACATGGCCAAATAGAACAAATATGTTACTTCCATGCCTTGCGAGACCAACGTGTCACCACAAAATCAAATTAGAAGAATTAGAGACGACGTTTACTTTCAACAAGACGGTGCACCACCACATTATTCGTTAATAGCACGAGATTCATTAAATACGTTTTTTAATGATAAGTGGATAGCTGGACCGATTGAATGAGCACCGCGGTCTCCTGAATTAACTGTTCCAGATTATTTTTTCTGGGAATATGTGAAGGATATGTTATTATGTTTTCTTACTAAATAAACTGTTTGTCAGATTTGTTTGCAATTATTTACGTAATTAAAAATGCATACTACATGAAACCGACTTAACCTTTCAGTGTTAACGTGCGGACTCTCAGTCCGCACAATCCGATATCGGCCGAAATTTTACAAACGAATTCGGTTTGACGGTTTTCCCGCTAAATAGCTTTTCAACTAAGGGTGCTTTATTCAGTAAATAAATAGCACTTACCGTGTGTGTTGTGTTTCTGAGCTAGAGTGAATTACGGACCGTGAGTCCGCACGTTAACGAAGTTTGAACAAAATTTAGGTACGTTATACAAATTGAAATACTTCTATTTTACCTGATATGATGCAATATTGTTTACATTTGTTGTTAAAGGTTGATGTATTTTTGTTTATAAGTGAATCATGTAATACATTCACTATGATGAACATTTTTTTGTTTTCATGAAATTCTGAATTGGTTACTTCTTTCATCGCCTACATATTGCTAATTACTTAACGTAAATATTGTTTTTCTTCTGGCAGCGGCAGTAATGTATATAATACTTGGTTTAGTAAGTTTTGTTTGTAGAAATGAATAGAACTTATGAAGAAGAACAAGAATATCTACAAAAGCTTTATGATGAGTTTTTACTAACGAGGAATTACCTGTGGAGCCAGACGACGACGACATAAGCTTAGAGGAAGATTTTGAGGAAAAGCAAGACCATGATACCGATATGGAAGATGATATTGAAGATTTCCAAGAAAATCTAGATGTTCTATGTGTTCCCCAAAGTGAACCTTACTTTATCGGAAGAGATGGGAAAACTAAATGGAGGAAGCATTTAGGAAATCAACGTATACGAACTAGTGCCGAAAATATTATAAAAGTGAAGGTATCTTGCGTGAAAGGAAGTGCTCGAGAAACGAAAACAGCATCAGAGTTATTCGATTGTTTTTTCACTTTAGAAATGTTGCAAAAAGTTGTAGATTACACAAATATATATATAGAAATGTGTTCTTATGGTGCAAATAATAGAACTGCAAAACATGTTGATGTTTTAGAACTTAGAGCACTATTCGGTCTGTTGTACATAGCTGGAGTAAACAAAAATAATCATAGGAATGCAGCAGACCTCTTTAGGACAAACGGTACATCACCAGAAGTTTTTAGATTGACAATGTCCCTGGCGCGTTTTCAGTTTTTGCTGAAACACATTCGTTTTGATGATAAACGGACGCGTTTGGAGCGGCAGAAGTATGATAAATTAGCACCGATCAGGGAATTTTTTGATGCATTTAACTCAAATTTACCAAAGCATTTTTCACTCTCTTCGTATACAACTGTGGACGAAAAACTAGAGGCTTTTCGTGGCAAATGTGGCTTTAGGGGTGTATATGCCTAATAAGCCAAACAAATATGACATAAAGATCTACGCTCTAACAGATAATTTCCCTATACAGCAAATTTGGAAATATACGTTGGTCAACAAGTTTTCCTTTAGCCGAGTTACTTTTGAATCAGCATAAACTAACTATCTTAGGGACAATCAGGAAAAATAAAAAAGAGCTTCCATTAGAAATTTCTAAACCAGTTAGACCAGAAAAAACCAGCATGTTTGCTTTTCGAGAAAAATGCACAATCGTTTCATATAAACCCAGAAAAAATAAAAATGTAATCTTATTATCTACCATGCATCGTGACGACTCCTTGGATCCAAATACGGACAAGCCTGAAATGATAATTGATTACAACAAATCTAAAGGAGGCGTAGATTTGGTGGATAAGATGAGTGCTGCCTACAACTGTGCTCGAGCCACTCGTCGTTGGCCTATGGTTATTTTTTATGCAGCAATGAATGTTGCAGGAATTAATGCATACGTGCTAAATAAATATAAAACAAACATTCCTGTGCAAACGCCCAGAAGAATATTTCTGGAGACTCTTGGAATGGAGTTAGTAAATGATCACATGACTCGGCGTTACTCAAATAAACGTATTGCCCGTTCAATAAGATTGAGAATTAGAGAAGTTTGTTGTATCGAGAAAGAAAATACTGCACCTGCACATCAACAGAGTATTCGTAGGGGTCGTTGTTTTTATTGCAGTAGAAAAAAACCGACCAACGAAATACAGTTGCGAAAAATGTAAAAAGTTTATGTGCTTGGAGCATGCAAAATGCATATGCGACAATTGTTTAGGTAATGTAAGTAGCGACGGAAGTGACGAAGACTGACTTAAGTTAGTAAGTTTTTCAAATTAAGAAATGTATATTTTTAGTTTGTTATAATAATATTTTGAAGAATAACCGATATTTTTAACTTTCTTATTCTTTCAAATACCAAATTAAATAAAGCAGTTTCTGTTTCTATGTATAGAGTATGGCCTCCTAAAAATTAAAATGCAAAGTAATTGTGCAATAAAGAATGTTGCTTGTTCAAAGGATTTTTTTTTGATAAGAGAAGTAACGTATAACCGCTTGGAATTTTTTTTTTAAATGGGTTGTTTCTGATCAAGTCAAGGTTGCGGACTGTCAGTCCGACGTTATAAGTTGTGAGACAAAAAGTCACGTTAACACTGAAAGGTTAAATGATTATGTTATGTGTCAAACGTTCATATCATGAGTTGATTTTAGGCATCAAAATTCGTTCATATAAAACTACTAATTAAAATGTACTACTACATGAAACCTCGAATATCTTTGTTGTTAATGAAACAAAAGATAGAAAACTATACAGTTTTGAAAAGGAGAATGATTGCTCTTTCGAATGAGATCAAAAATTATAGGGTGTTCCATTTATAATAAAACATATTTTCCCTTTGAATTTGACCAACATTAGTAAAACACCTTGTGTTGATGAGATGAAATGCCAGCCAAGCCTAAAAAATATTTTTGATAAACTAGTGAAACTAGTGAAAACCCCATCTCTTTGGAGCAATTAATAAGCTGGGAATTTATGTTTAAAATCCGTCACTCTTATTTGGGAAAGATAATAATCTAGAAGATAATTGAATGTTCTTGAACGGAGTTCTAGAAATGCAGCGATTATTCTAATTTATTCTGGGAACTCCAGTAGCGTATCAATAACTTGTTCATCAAATTATTTTCCATTCAGATAATACAGGATAAATTTAACAAAATTCAGTAAGTTTTCAAAAATATTAAAAAACCGTGGGTTTTACTAAATAAATATGAAACCATTAAAACATAACTAGAAACAATCAAAATTTTAAAATTTTTCAGACACATTAAAAAATAATGGAAAACGTCATAAAAATAAAAACATTACTTGTAGTTTGGAAACGTGTATTTAATCAAAAAATTATTTAAAAAATTGCAGTAAAATTTTCTAAAATTTCTAGAAATTTTCTGGCAATTTTTGCTGGTTTTAGTTGTAACTTAAGGAAAATACATTTATTCAAAGTAAAAATTAATTTAGTTCCTATACAGTTTCTTCTATTCGTGAAAAACTGAAAAAAGAAGAATGAAAATCAAGCAGCTTTCCAAAATAGAAAAACATTCACGAGTTCACGAAAAAAATGCTTGCAGTTAACCATGCGTTTTATCATTGACAGACAGCTTACATAAGTAAGTTAAGACGAAATCGTATTTTTCTCATTTGACGTGACCAATACGTCTTTTAAGAACAAAAAATAATTTCCAGCATTTTTTCTTGCCACTTTTATTATAATTTTTTTACCCCGAGTCATTTCGCTTAACGGTTTCCGAGATATAACCGCTTACCTCGCTTATTTGGACACCCGGTATACAGAGGGTTTTACAAAAGAAATAAGAAAAAAAGTTGTCCATTAATGTTTTTCTGCAGGGTGTAACTTCGGCAAAAATATGTCTGGTGATAAATCGAACAAAAACAAAAGGTTTTTGGAATTGATTTTTTAAAACTCATTTTGACGAGATTTTAGATAATAATGGTTTCCACAGATTTGGCTATTGTTACTTTGACTAATGTCCTTTTGACAAAACTGTAAGTAACTGACATTTACTTTGATTGATTGAATAGTCATAGACGGGTATTAAAAATTTGTGAACTAGTATTTTTTTTTACTTTTTACCAATTTTATGCCAAAAAGTTATTAAGGTTTTTTGTTCTATTTATTGAGTGACATCAACTGTCAAACCCTTGACTTTAACTAACCCCTTGTGTATGAATATTTAGAATCCAGTGGCTTAATCTTGTAAAAACTTTCAGAAACGGTCAAAATTTTAAAATATTCTACCGGTTTTCCAAATTGGGAGAAAATTTAATTTCAACAAAATGCAAAAAATAAACGAGAATTTTATTAAAAATATTATAAAAAACCCAATTAACATTTTCTAAAATAATAACTCAAAAATTAATATTTTTATAATGGAATAATAGTTATTTATGTATAAATAAAACACGTGCCGGCATGATTGGAATCACAACTCACAACAATGATTTGAACATTCACACAATTTTATTGTTTCTCAAATAATAGTAATCATGGCCAATTCGATAACAGATCTTGTACGCCCTAATAGTCAAAAATTGCAAATATCTCCAAAAGTAATAGCCGTAATGCTAACAATGCTTATATGACTTGAAAGAGAATTTTAACCTGCACACGACAGAGTAAAAAATACAGAGTGTTCCATTTAAATTAAAAAAGTTATTGTTTTTAAAGATGTCAAAATGTAACAGTAAATATGAAACACTTAATGTTACATTTTTTAATCTTTGGACACATCTTCGTTTGTTATAGTCCATTCTCGTTATACAAACCAAAAACTAACTCAATATGGAGTTTCCGAAAAAGTTACAGATATTTCCGTGAACTTTTGCGTTTCTCAAAATTTTATTAAAAAACATTTAAATCTCGAAATCTATAACTACTAGCTGCAGGAAATGTTATATAAAGTGACCCTAAAATTTGATGTAGAATCCGAAAATGCAATAATATAGTTGTGTTTTTAATTAATTATCTCCACGTTGGTGGTCATAATAATTTCCTTTTTTATGGTGGATTATAATTTATTTAAGTAAAATATGTGTCTTGCGACATCTCGTGTAAACATTGACACGTATGAATACTATAAACTAAGAAAAATGCCAACAGTTAACTGTAACGACATGTGTGTGTTAAAGCGCAAAGCGCTATCTAAGCTGATAGCTTTAATGCTTGTAACACATGTTGCCGATAAAGCCAAGATAACTTGTACAGATTAGTATAATTAATTTTAATTAGTTATTTAAATTTGTTATGTAATTTAGTTAATTGTCTGTTTAAAAATTTTATTTATACAGGATTGGGGCACTACCAACGAATTATTCTGTAGCACTAAAACGACAAATAATGTAAGAAATCTCAAGGCATACATATATCGAGATTATTTGAAACCACATTTAAAAAATATTTTTGATTGTACAGGGTGCTCCAGAAACACGTACTATATTAAAGTTAGGTTATTTTAAATAGAACACCCTGTATTTTTTATTTTTGAATTGTAGAATAAAAATAATGTATGTTATTTAACATGTTCCTATACCTACTTACTTCCGTTTCTGAGATAAATCGATTTTACCTGATTTGCAGACCCTCCAAAAAATGCAATAACTTCAAGATAAATAAGAACAAGCAATTTTGTTTTACATCACCTTACTAAGAACCTTCAACATCCCTTTGCAATATTTACTATTATGTTATGATGTACAGAGTGTTTTAAATACTACCGCATAACGCTAACGACTTAAAACTTAAATAACTTGCTTAACTTAAATGGAACACCCTGTATTTCTGTAGCCTGTTGGAATCAGGAACTAGTTACCTTTCAATTGGTATTAGGGTTACCAACCCTCTAACTCTGATAGTTTTCGAGATATTTTAAAATTTGCGAGTTTAACAATTTGCAATTTACTGGAATTTAAGTTACCTGTGAGATATCAGTAAAATTAACATTATCTTGCAAACATTTTTAATGTATAGGCCAATCCAGCTTTAAATATTAACCTTAAAAATTTTTTTAGAACAAAATAACAGAAATGTGCTCATGACTTATGCCGGGCTCTAAGAGTCAGTCGAATCACGCCCACCTGTCACAAACAAAAGCAACCTTATTAGTTTCAGCAAAATCGATGACACTGTAAACATTGGTAACTTTGTTAAAAAATTCTAAAAATAATGGTTTTCGAAATTATCGTACTACTATTAGAGCGATTTGTATTACATTCTTAGTTAACAAGTTAAAGTTTGTCGATGTTTACAGTATGTTCAATTTTGATGTACCAAATAACGGTTGCTGTTGTTAAACATTAGTAAATTGTGACCGGTGTGCGTAATTCGACTGACTCTTAGAGCCCGGATACTAGTCATAAGCACATTTGTGTTTATTTTTTCTAAAAAATAAATATTTTAAGGTAAATATTTAAAACTGAAAGTTGCAAGATAATGTCCATATTAGGATATTTCACAGGTAACTTAGACACCAGTACATCGTAAATTGTTAAACTATCAAATTTTAAAATATCTCGAAAACTATCAGAGTTAGGGGTTGGTAACCTTAATACCGACTAAAAGGTAATTAGTTCCAGTTTTCAACAAGCTACAGAAATGTAGGGTGTTCTATTTAAGTTAAGCAAGTTATTTAAGTTTTAAGTCGTTAGTATTATGCGGTAGTATTAAAAACACCCTGTACATCATAACATAATAGTAAATATTGCAAAAGAGATGTTGAAGGCTCTTAGTAAGGTGGTGTAAACCAAAGTTGCTTGTTCTTATTCATCTTGAAGTTATTGCATTTTTTGGAGGGTCTGCAAATCAGGTAAAATCGATTTATCCCAGAAACGGAAGTAAGTAGGTATAGGGACATGTTAAAGAACATACATTATTTTTTATTGTACAATTCAGAAATAGAAAAAAATACAGGGTGATCCATTTAAAATAACCCAACTTTGATATGACACTTGTTTCTAGAGCACCCTGTACAATCGAAAATATTTTTAAAATATGGTTTCAAATAATCTTGACATATGTATGCTTTAAAATTTCTAACATTATTTGTCGTTTTTATTCTATAGAATAATTCGTTGGTAGTGCCCCACCCTGTATAATCTTTATTTTTATTTGAATTGCCTGGCTATTTAATTTGATTTTTATGCAATTAACATGCGTTAAAAGATACTTTGAATAGAGAAAATCTTTTTTTATTTCACTTACTTTAATTTTTCCTGATTCTATAAATTTGTTACATTTGTAAATCTTGTCATCCACATGGAATAAAATGATTTTTATTAATTATAATTGTTTTTTTTATAATTGGTCGTTACACCGTTTACATATGACGTTGCAAATGAACACCTCGTAACCACAAATTTCAATTTTTAAAATTAATTACTAGCGCGCGCAAAACATACGACTAATACACAAGTTTCAACTTCAACTAGACAAACGATGCAATACAACAATACTAGTAACCTACGGACCAGATGAAGATAAAAGCACAAAAGAAGGATGAATTCTGGGAAGATATGTCGTATATTGTAGAAAATATAAAAAAAGTAGAATAATAATATTAGGTGATTTAAATTGCCGAGTTGGCAAAAGAAATAACAACAAAATAGATGCAATTGAGCAACAAAATGAAGTACACAAAAATAAGAATGGAGATCAATTAATACAGTTCTGCACAGAAAACAATCTCATTGTAATAAACACATTCTTTATGCATAAAGATATACACAAATACATAAGAGAGGCGCCTAGTAAAAGTGAAAAATCCATAACAGATTACGTAGTTGTTAACAAACCATTCAGGAAAGAAATTAAAGACGTAAAAGTAAGTAGAGGAGCCGAAATATCCAGTGACAATTTCTTGGTAATAACAAAAGTAAGGTTTGAAGCTAAAACACTGGAAAATAGTAGAAACACAAGGCACATAGAAAAGAAGGCAATAAGGGCGTATAAATTAAAAGAAAAAGAAGTGGCTGTAAACTATGAAAAACGAGTATAAAAGAAAATAGAAGTCGACCTAAAACGATGGGAACAAATGAATTTAAGAAGGATTGTCGATGTGTTTTAGAGATATACTTTGGAAACAGCAAAAGAAATTTGTGGAATAAAGGGAGTGACCAAAGGAACGAAAACAAACTAAATGGTGGAACAATAAAATAAAGAAACAAATAAAATTAAAAAGAAAATGGAAATCTTATTTGACCAACAAAACGGATAGAACGTATGCAGAATATAAGCAGCAACGCATAAAGGTTAAAGAATTCCTCTTACAAGCGAAACAACAAACATGGGAAGAGTTTGTAAGAAAAATGGTAGAAGGACAGTAAAGGAAATCAAAAATTATTCTATAAAACACTAATGACTTTAGAAAAGATAAACAATATAGCTTAAAACAAGTGAAAGCAAAAGATAATAGAATTTTAACTGAGGGGAAAGAATTATGGAAAGGTGGAGGGAATATTTTCAAGATCTGTATAACAAAAATAACACACCACAAGAGAAACGAATTAGATACAAACAGGAAGGAAACGAGAAAAAAATAGAAACGGAGAAGTGTTAGCGGCAATAAAAGAAATAAAGAGAGGAAAATCAGCTGGTCATGATAATGTTACTAGGAAAATGTTAAAAAACATAGGTGAAAATGGGATTACATTGTTGACAACAATTTTTAACAAAGCGTGGAACACCGGAAACATATCTAACGATTGGAAAATAGGAATCACCGGCCACTTTTCAAGAAAGGAAACGCTAGAGACTGCCAAAACTATAGAGGTATTACATTACTGAGTACTCCTTCAAATTGTATGAACGCATATTAAGGAAACGCCTTTACGTTAGAAATGAAAAACACAACTAGCAGAAACACAGAATGGCTTTAGAAAAGGACGCAGTGTACAAGATTAGTACATTAAGAAATTAGTGGCTTATGGCACTACATTATCGCACGCGTTCAAGTGCATAATATCCCATAAGCCACGAATTTCTTATACTATTTTTTCTATTTTACCCCATTTTTAACGGTTTGAAAGAAATAAAATTTTTCAGTATTGAGGTAATCTAGTAGTGCTTTGTGAATCTAGTATTCTTTACTTTTACAAAAATTTAACACAAATTTAATTTTATTGCGTTCATTTGACATTTAAATTTCAATTATTTGAATTTAAAGATTCAAATTTGAAATTAATATTAAAAGTAGAAAAAACCAATATTAAAAAATACATAGATCGTTTGGTTTCTGCAATGGAAGATTGTTGTACCCTACCAGAGTTTGAAGAAGCAGCGGCTGAGGTAATGAATGCATTGTTACCTACAAAATCAAAAGCAGTTTATGAAAAGAGTATAATGCATTCAATATATGGCGTGCAAAAAACAAAGCTGGTATTTGAAAATGTTATGTTAGTTTATTTCAAAAATTGAATAAAACCAAAACGTCATCTTCGTTCTGGTCAACATATTCTAAATTAAAGTGAGCAAAAAGATTCAAGTCGCAGATATACTGCACAACCTAGCACTTCAACGGCTAACTTACAATCAAGTAATGCTTCCAATATACAATGTATTCCAGACACTCACAATGTGGAAATTTACAACATGGGTAAGAATGTCAACATTTCCACCCAAAATCCAGGAATCCATATTGAAGGCAAAGATTCTTGCACTATTAATATTAAGATTTTAATAATTGTAAATTTGATAATACTGGTAAATAAATACCGTTTGTTTTTTGTTCCTGATATTGTATAATAATTTAATTAAATATTTTGAATTACAAAACACACGTAAATAGAAGTATAGGTTATGAAATGAAATATTTTTTTTCTATTTTACCCATTTAATGTCGACATTTCGATGCTCTGATGACGTCATTTGAGTGCTTTATTGGATGTTTTTTTTTAACGGAACATTTTTTTTTACTGTTTTTTTTTTGTTTTTTAGGGTTGGTACTAATTTATATTAAATTAAAGTGACAGATAACATACATATTAATAGTATAGATTAATGATAAACTTTAATTATCTAATTAATTTGTTTATAAATCATGAAGACTTATTATTAAAAAATACCCAAATATTTGAATAGTAGGGACACGAGACACGAGGAATTTCTTCCCTATACAAAGCAAACGCAGCGCTAGCGCATAAACGAAAATTTAATTTCATAACCTATACTTCTATTTACGTGTGTTTTGTAATTCAAAATATTTAATAAAATTATTATACAATATCAGGAACAAAAACAAACGGTATTTATTTACCAGTATTATCAAATTTACAATTATTAAAAATCTTAATATTAATAGTGCAAGAATCTTTGCCTTCAATATGGATTCCTGGATTTTGGGTGGAAATGTTGACATTCTTACCCATTTTGTGAATTTCCACATTGTGAGTGTCTGGAATACATTGTATATTGGAAGCATCACTTGATTGTAAGTTAGCCGTTGAAGTGCTAGGTTGTGCGAGTATATCTGCGACTTAAATCTTTTTGCTCAGTGATGTTTCAATATACCCTTCAGCAACTGCCCCAAACTTCCACCCACCATGACGCCTAATGGTTATCAAGTCGCCACCATTATTTGAAAAGTGAGTGGCACTTGACCTTCTGAAGCAATGGCCAGTGTAACTGTCGGGATCATTTAAATTTAAAAATTTTGCGATGAGTTTTGGCATACTCCCAATAGTATTAATGCCAATTGGACTATTAATACAATAGCCATTGCGGTATGTTAAAAAAACCTTCTGTTTTACAATTTTCCGGCCTCAATGAATAATATTTTTAATGAAATTGATCCAATTTTGTTCAGTGATTGCAAACAACCTTGGTACGTTATTTTTGTTTTCGGAATTGTAATTAGAATGTTTTCTGTATTAAATGACAAATCGTTAATTTTATAGTCATAATTTCCTCACGACGGCAAGCACCTGCATAACCAATAATAAGACCAACCTGAAGCGAAAAGCAAATATTGAATTACATTGCTGCTAGTAATAATGAAAGAAAATCAATAGGTACCTTAATGGCTAAAAACTTGTGATCATCGGCATCTCGTAAGAAGCGGTCAATATCCCCAGCTTCTAAAATTTTGGATTTCTTTGGTTGATACCCTTCAGACAATCTCTTCAAGTACGAAATTAATTTATTATACTTTGAGATATCAATATTATTTTCTATATTTATGCAAGACTTTAATTTAGAATATGTTGACCAGAGCATAGATGACTTTTTGGTTTCATTCAATTTTTGAAATAAACTAACATAACATTTTCAGAAATACCAGCTTTGTTTTTGCACGCCATATATTGAATGCATTATACTCTTTTTCATAAACTTTTTGATTTTGTAGGTAACAATGCATTCATTACCTCAGCCGCTGCTTCTTCAAACTCTGGTGGGGTACAACAATCTTCCATTGCAGAAACCAAACGATCTATGTACTTTTTAATATTAGTTTTTTCTACTTTTAATATTAATTTCAAATTTGAATCTTTAAATTCAAATAATTGAAATTTAAATGTCAAATGAACGCAATAAAATTAAATTTGTGTTAAATTTTCTTTTGTTTTTGTAAAAGTAAAGAATACTAGATTCACAAAGCACTACTAGATTACCGCAATACTGAAAATTTTATTTCTTTCAAACCGTTAAAAATGGGGTAAAATAGAAAAATAGTATAAGAAATTCGTGGCTTTATGGCATATTATCGCACTTGTTCATTGCAAAACTCGCCGCTACGCGCCTCGTTTTGCAAAATTGAACGCGTGCGATAATGTAGTGCCATAAGCCACTAATTAAGATTGGCAATACAAAGTTTCTAAGAGAACATTATAAATTACGTAAGAAAGGATAACATGGAATCATAAACGAATACATAATTATTTTTCAACGCCTTTTCGTTGTATATTATAATCCAAATAATTTATTTGTCACCCTGGAAGTAAATGTTTGTAATAAAATTCCACGTCAATTTTTTTTATAAAAGAGATTAACAACTTACTGAATAATTAATTTTTCATTAGCGGTTATTGTCACGCACGCACCGCAATTTCAACTCCGTTAAAACAACAAATAAAATTAATAACTGAATAACAAGTAAACATAATTAAGCATTCAAGCGGCAATCGCACGATCTAGATTAGTTTTTCGAATATTAAATGATCGGGAAAATTCAATAAAAAAGTTAAGCGCAAAAGAAAACAAATCATAATTTAAGATGTTTCGATGAAACTTCACAAATATTTTCTGACCCTTTGTGTTATTTAAGCAAGGAATATAAAATTGGTGGTTTTTCTAAAGGTAAATAATAAAATATATTTTCGCGTGTTTTCGTTTTCTTCAAAATAGAATTTTCGAGAAAAAAAAACACTTTCTTTTTATAAATATTTTCGTTTCACAAACAACGGTCGCACATGTGTTTACGCAACAAAATCATTTTCAAATAAACTGGATTAAAATGAAATGTAAGTTTCGTCATTTTAATGAAACGAATCCTACGTTGATAAAAATAGTCGACTATTTTCATTGCAAGTAAGTTTCGAGTGAATTACGTTAATAAAAATAGTATATATACAAAACCAAAAAATTAATTTATTTCTGAACCAAAGAAATACCATTTTCTTGGTGAATATTAAACGGTGATCGAATGGTCGACTATTGATCACAAAGCTAAATAGTCGCTGTACTTTTAAATTGATTGGCCATGACTGCATGGCAAAGCAATTTCCAAATACGTGATTGGTTAAAAACTCAAAGAAATAAGAAAAAATAACAAATTTAACCCTTTACCGCATCGTGTGCCATTTATGAGGCAATCTAAAAAAAAAATGTTTGGCCTCTTGAACTGTAAAACACATTTTTCATTTGTTCATATTTGCCTTGAAACTTGATTTTTACACACAATGCGTTCAAGTACGGTTACTATGAGGTAAAGTACTTGACACGATAATGTACAGACGCCTGATCATTCTAAAAACTTCGTCACATGCTTATGTCAACAGGGCCAACTCAGCTAAAAAATTTTCAAGATGGTGGCACTTCCGGTCATAGAGGAAGTAACTATCAACTATGTTATTTTAAATAGAACACCCTATATATTCTTGCATTTTTAGATTCTACGACAAATTGTAAAATTGCGAATATTTCAAAAACTACAAATTTTTGGAATAAACTACCTCACATGAAGTCACTGTTATTTTTTATGATAAACGAGATAAGATTATAAAAAATAGGGCGTTTTTATTTAAAAAAATCTATTTTTGACGAGTTTTTAATAAAATTTTACCTTCCTTGTTTGACCACCCTGTATTAATATTTATCATAATGGCATAAAGAATATGTTAAAGTAATTCTTCTTTACAAAGAAGTCACCTCAAATTAAATAATACGAGTTCCGGTATAGGTAAAATTGATACTTCTGTGTTGGCCTACAAATGTCATTTTGACATAAAATCTTGTATAAGTCAGAAATGACTAGATTTAGGTATAGAATATTATACATCAAAAATTTTCAAAATTTGTCGTAGAATCTAAAAATGCAAGAATATATAGGGTGTTCTATTTAAAATAACAAAGTTGATAGTTACTTCCGACATAACCGGAAGTACCACCATCTTGAAAATATTTTAGCTGAGTTGGCCCTGTTGACATTAGCATGTAACAAAGTTTTCAGAATAATCAGACGTCTAGTTTTCGAGAAATCGATTGCGGTTATTCAACGTGGGACACCCTGTACAGAATAGGGGCGCATTTAATTTTTTTATTGATGATGATATTGATGGCGCCATCTTACGTTAGTTAAACAAACGAACTGACACATATTAGGTGGTGTATGTCAAAATGGTTAAACAACCTGGCCTGCTTGAAATCAGTAGAAATAATTTTGTTATTTTTTTTACTTTTTTGATGATGACTAAAAAATATTATACAAATTCTGTGTGCAAAGTAAAGTTCATATTTTTGAGAAACCACATAACGACTGTAAAAATTTAAAAACTAATCATTGCATTTTAGATCTTAAAACATGCAGAATTTTGTAAAATAACTTTTTTTGTAAAATTAATAATAAAAAAGTTTCCCATATGTTGCCAACTTAAATAGACATACTGTATTCAAAATATTTATTTTAAACATAAAATTTATAAAGTGTGTAATAAATTATTAATATTTATTTGTCTTGTTCATCATCATCATTCTCGTCGTCATCGTCCGTTTAATAAATTTGAGGCTCTAATAAGTCATGACCTGTAAACATGATTAATAACAATTATTATTATATCGATTAAGTGTAAGCTGTCGCCTCCAATGTAGAAACCTAACATTCGTTGCCACCTAATATACAGGGTGGGCCATTAGTGCGTGCACGGGCGATATCTCGGAAAATATTGGGTTTAGAAAAAAAACTTACATAATTAAAGTTGTTCAGATCAATGAGCTGCACATTTTAAAATTATTTTCGTTTATATAAAATGCTTCATAAAAACGTGGCATACCATAATTATGTTTTTTTTTAATGGAACTACCCATTTTTTATTGCAACTTTGTATTCCCTGGGAAATTCTAACGTGACTTTATGTATCGTACATGGTGTCGAAACAGGAATGTTTGTACGTTATTTCACTTTTTTCGGAAAAATTGACGTTTCGAAAAAATTGACTTGGAATTTATCCAACTGAGATTTTGCTGTTTTAATATGCATTACTAGTGCTAACTAAAGCTAGATGTTCACCTTTCTAACCTTGCTAAGTTTTGAGTAATTAATTATTTAAATTGAACTCCCTAAATTCATAAATAAATTGATTTTTTCAAATGGCACCACTTCATTTTTTATGTGGCGTTTTTATGTCAAAATGATTAACAGCCAGGCCTACTTAAAATCAATAGAAATAATTTTGATCTTTTTTACTTCTTGATGATAATCGGGCTCGTTCCTTAAACAAAGCTGTCGCGCCGTAAAATCCTACTTTCCACACTCTAATGTAAAATACCTAACTATTTTTTTTACTTTCAAAATCAAATCTGACCGTTACAGCAAAGATTCCCCCACTAATTACGTACTAGCAGTGCGGTAATGCTAAATCAGAGGTTCCCATACTTTTTTCTCATAGATCACTTTAAACATTTTGCTGGATCTGGTGGACCCCTGCAGCTATTACATTTACTAACTTACTTCCAAAACCCGAAAAAGTATATGTCTATGTAAATCTGTGTTGTGGCTATTTTTCAATCAACTATGAGTTGAAAGTTTTCGAAAAAAAGGTGAGAATTTATATTGCTTTGATTATGCTGTGAGTATTGTCATTCAAGCTAAGTTTCAAAGCCAGTCTAAAAGCGTCTTCATCCAACAGTTGGATTCCTACTTTACTTTTTGTATTCTAAGATTGACTCACAGTACAAGAAACCAATAATCTCCCACTTCGAGTGGTAAAAGTAAAATAAATATTTTCTTGTTTTGTAGCTATTTATTCAAACACAAAAATTACTACACTTTTAATTATGTTGTTATAACAGTCTTAGTAGAATCAAAATTTAACATCAAAACTAATAATGATTATTATTGTTTGATGTTAACTTTTTATCTCAGATTACCATTGTAATCTGAGATAAAAGTTATAATTTTAATGGGAGGGATGTACTTGGTGAATTGACAGCAAATTATCAATATTTGGCTTGAGTTTAGTTAAGTATAACCGTAAATCTCCTCGCTCTGTAATATTTAATCTGCTCCGTTTTTTTGTCAACAAGTTTGTTACGGCACTAAAACTGCGTTCGACAAGATATGACGAAGGAAACGCTATGAGAAATTTTTGCACAATTCCCCACAGTCCTGGATATTTTTCAGGTATTTGTGCCTGCAGCCAAAATGATTGATACCCTCTTTGAATGCTACTTTGAGCTCCTCATTAGTGCTAAGCTCGAGTAGCTCTTCTTGCAGTACCACATTTTCCACTTCAGTTTCATCATATGGATTTATTATCCATGGTGGTATATCCATCGACAGAATGTCTTCAAATCTGATTTTAAAATCATCATACAGGGCAATCAAATGTTGAACATACGTCTGAATATCTTCGTCGAGGCATTCTACCTGCGATAAATTTGGAAACTGGGAAAATTCACGTCGACCAATATTTTGCTTCATAAGTTTCAGTTTACCAAGAAAAGCTGAAATTTCACTCTTTGTTTTTATCAAATTGAGGCTGTCCCCTTGTAACTGTAGGTTGAGGTCATTGAATTTTTTGAACAAATCTGTCAAATACGCAATGTCTGCTTTGAAATTCATGAGGTTTTCTTTTAAAACAGGATCTTTAGTGTTCAGAAACTCTAAAACAGAGTCGAAAAGCAAATAGAATCTTGATAGACATGCACCTTTCGACAACCAGCGTACTTCGGTATGTAGCAGCAATCGTTGGAAGTCCTCATCATTTTCTTCGCACAACTGTGCAAATAAGCGCGTATTTAATGCATTGCTTCTTATTTTGTTAACTGCATTAATCACAAATTGAAGCGCTTGGTGCAATCTATCACTCAATTTTTCGCTACTAGATGTTGTCGGTGGATGACACAGTGAATTGCAATTACCTCTGGTATAATCCTTTTAAGATGACTTATAAACCCACGATATCGCCCGACCATGGCAGGAGCTCCATCTGTTGCCACCGAAATAATGTTTGTAAATGCAATTGATTTTTCCGTAAAAATCATTCAGAACATTAAAAATTGATTCACCTTTAGTGTCAGTCTTCAAAGTTTTCGCGAATAGTAACTCTTCAAACATTTGTTCGCCTTTGATAAATCGAACATATGCCAATAATAATGCTTCATTGCCAGGTAAAGTTGACTCGTCCAGTTGAATAGAAAAATGAGTTGTTTGCAGATAATTACACAAGAAACTTTCAACATCAGAGCTCATTTCATCAATACGTCTTTGTACAGTGTTGTTACTCAAAGGAATTCTTTTAAGTATGTCAAATGAAGATTTGTGCAGGACAGTTTTTAAGACCTCTTCAACAGCAGGCAAAATTAACTCCTCTCCAATGGTATGCGGTTTCCCAGATTTTGCTATAAGTAATGAGATATTGTAAGATGCCCGCAAGCCATCGTCGTTGCTTTCAGACGTTGAAGCGAACATACTATGCACGGTGGGTCTCTTTTCATACTTTTCCTTCAATGTTTGGAAATATTTCAAATCCTTACCTATTTTGTCAGGATGACACCTTCTTAGATGATCTTCCAGCTTCGATGGTTTCATAGAGTCATTGCTCAAGACTTTGTTGCATAAAAGACACATGGGCAATCGCTTGTCTGTATTTGATGGAAGAAAACCAAATTTCAAATATTCAACACTGTACTGTCGACACTTCTTCTTAGATTCAGCCATGTTTCGTATCAATTACTTACCTGTAAATATGAAAAAATGTTTGTTAAGTAATCTTAAAATGATTTAACAAACATAATAGAAGTGGCTTTTAAGATACAAGTTGCTAACAAATAGATAGGTAGGTACTTACTTTTCCAACACTGGCAAACAATAATATCAATTCACTTTAATTTTCAAAAGTCTGAAAACTACTTCCGTCACTGGTGAACACTTATATAGGTACACTTTCTTTTTGAAATTCCGGAAACAACTGAGTAATGTTTATCATTCGCATTCGTATTTATATTAAAGAAAAATCCAACAAGTTCATGCAAGTTCAGACACGACTTTAACTAGGCGGGCGGGCGGCGCGGCATCGGCGAGTCTTGACACGCTCTTTCTGAATATGGAATATGCAAGTTCTTACAAAAACAATTGCTGAGCTTCTTATAATATTGTCTTCCTATATTCATAGGAGAAGTCAAGCTTCTTATAATATTGTCTGCCTATATATATTATTGTCTCCCTTATTCATAGGAGAAGTCAAGTCGGGTCACCTAATACATTTTTATAGACCCCCGTTAACGAGTTGTGGACCCCCATTTTTTCCACGCAAGCGTAGACCCTATCGGGCTCCCGTGGACCCCTGGGGGTCCACCTGGACCACTTTGGGAATCTAGGTGCTAAATCATGCACTATAAGTAAGCATTTTAATGCGTCGAATAGTCTTGAAGTACGTACCTATAAAATTGGCTCAAATTTTCAGTTATCAGCAATGTTTTGATTTAAATTGAAAGATATAAGAAAGGACTTTGTCGTGGTTGTAGTAGAATTTTGATTTTGTATTTATTTCTATTAAAATTGTTGTGTTAAATATGCTATAAAGTCTACAAACTCAAACATAAAAAAAAAACAAAAAGTAAGCATTTTGAAAAAAAGGTAATACTACAGCGACGAAGCCCCAAGTTTTTTCTTTCATAAAACATTAAGTTTTACTTCAACTATTTAACATTAAAAGCTGTTTTAATGGTTCTTATAGTGCATAGTTTAGCGATAACGCTCTGCTAGTACGTATTCCTCTTGACTGCCCATTTTCGCAAATGTGTTTTTTCAACAATAAAACAAATTTCTAACATGAAAAAATTACTTAGTGATTGGTTATTGAATGCTCAAGAGATTCTTCAGGTAAGACACGCACTCATACAACAATTATAAAGTCTGTCAAACGACAATAATATAGTTCGTACCTTATATGGTACATACAACACGCAACTTCGACAACTTAGTAAATAATTATGTTATAATATTTTAGTTATGGTCTGCAAGATTAAAATACAGTGACTTTGACGACGATAATATTCTACCAAATACCAACGAAAATGATATTGTAATTTCTGAATCAGATGTTTCCTTTGCTTCTGAAGATGATCTGTCACTGTCCGTGTTTAAAGAGCGGCTGCCATAAACAAAAAATTTGGTTGGTTTATCCACAAATTAAAAAAAAGGTAAAAATAATACGACAAGCGCAAAACCGAAATGGATCGCAGACAACTTATCAAAACTGCAGATGAAATTAAATTTGCCGGCAATCAACAATTACCGCACGAAATTTTAAATTTAGAAACACCAAAGACTTTTCGGTGTTTGTTTCCAAAAGACCTTATCTAATTTATTACCGACCAAACAAACTTGTATCCCGTTCAGACTCGTCAAACAAACCTCTAAATGTCAAAGAGTATAAAATTAAACAATCCATCGGTCTTTGTTTATACAAGCCTTGGGGCCGCCGACCAAAATAACATGCATATTAGCTGTATAGAGAATTAAAAGGACTTACATATGAGGTTCCGTTGTAGACCCATCATGCCATTTAAGAATTTTGACATGGGGACTACAGGGGCCACTCTGTTTATATTCGAGGTCAACTTTGTCTTTCGATGATGTCACTCTCTAAACAAAAATTAACCTGTACGAGCGTTTTTCTTTAAAATGCAATATAGCCCCAAAAAAAAACGGTCTGTTTCGTTTTCGGTGGGTCTGTTATTCATTTACCGGCTACAAGCCGTTAATACTATAGGTTATCTCAAATTATGAGCTGCAATAGATTCGAAGAAATCAAACAATTTATTTATTTTAACGACAACATCAACATTATTCTAGCAGGACAACATAGCCATGATAAGCTCTTCAAAATTCAACCTTTCCTTTCAAAAGTTTGAGAACAACTACTTTTGTTTCTAAATAAATACAAAAAATCGCACAAATGGGGATGCAAAAACTTTGTACTAAGCCAAAGTTTTGAATTTAATTACCTATTTGCTGGAGCTTAACGTAATGTTTTGACAGTTAATTTTCCAGATTTAAGTATAAGCAGCAATGTGGTTGTGAGATTGTCAGTCATTATACCAAAACTTTAAAATATTTTTTGACAACTGGTTTTACACTACGTTTTACTTTACCTTGACCAAACAAGGTATTCTTCCTTTAGACACGGTAAAGATAAATTATATAAAAAAAATAGTACTTGCGTATTTTTTTTCACTTTTTTGCACAGTAAATAGTTGGTTGTTGCAAATTTTTGATTTTTAGTTTAAACTTTCAACACTTTGTACCTCAGCAACTAAGTCGTTTAAGGGTTTATGTTTCTATATCAAAATTCACCAATTTACGAAACTTCTCTGGGGTAGAGGGTTGTCGATCGAATATAGCAACACCCTGTATATTGCTATGAATTGAGTGGTGAATTGTAATTTATTGCGTTTAATTGTATTTGTGTAACCACCCCAAATCGTTAGCACAAATTTCATAAATGCGTTTTCAGATTAATTAACTGTTTTACTTTCTTTACCAGAAAATAAAAGTCTTTTTCAGCTAGTTGCTCGTTTACTTCATGAAACTTTAATTTATTAACTAAAACAAAATCATGTCCAGTACAAATCCTTAACAAAAAATCAAACGTTCAAGGATCTCAAAAATATCGGTCAACTAAATTTCTATCGCGTGAACTCGACTTTAACACGGCCTTCAAATTTTATTTAACGCGTTTGCGCACCGAAAATGTCAAATATTAAACACGTGTTCGTTCTTATCCGCAATCGCGCCTAATTTTTAGTGAACAAAAGTGATTAACAAACGGGTTCGTTAATAATTGGATTCCGCTACAATTGTGATTATAATTAAATATTAGTTCTAACCTTGTCACATTCGGTAAGTCTTGTATCTTCTTATTAGCTGCGTTGCTACCCCCTTTTTTTGTCTAGTTCCCGGGCTTTCAGACGATTCGCTAGTTCTTGATTGGCTCCGTTAAATTGATAATTGCATCCAGCATGCCACTTTCACTGCACCAATGTTCATTTATTGGTAAGTTTTTGTTTAAATTTCTAATTTTAAATATTAATTATTTTAATTTTTAATTTCAGCTTTGTATTATTGCCATATTTGTTGTATTTAATAATAACTTGGTCGTTTTTCACTATTACATTCAATGTTTACATCTTATTGTTGTAACCTAACTTTTTATTCGTCGGCTACCGATGTGTTATTCGAAGATTAAATTTTTGTTAATTTTTTAATGCAAAGCGACGTGGTCTCTACCACTTCAATTATACGGTTTTTCGTTGGTTCTATTTATAATCTGTTATCGGCACACACTTAGTACTTTTAAAATTTTTGAAATTCGCGACTATTTTGCGCGCCCTCAGCGTTTCAAATTGGAACTATCTTTTTGCAAATAATTATTAAATGATTTATAATTAGCCTTAAACGACTCAGAAAATTATGCTGATTCTTTTGATATATGGATTATATGTCCGCAACTTTCTAATTGATGATTTATTTGCATTTTTCTCATACATTTAAAATTTTTAGGTTATAATTTCTTTATTTCTTTGAGTTATCTAATCCCTTTAATATATATAAAATAATAATTTATTTTATTTTATTTTATGTTTTGTACAGGCTGCTTTTTCTAAATAAATTTGAAATTTCAGATATATGGTCATTTTTCACGAGATGGGTTTCTTTTTCATCGTTATCAATGTATAACGTTCAATGGGTTAATGTTTCATACTCACAACACTAAACACTCGTTTATAAAAAGTTTTTTGGGACTGGAACCTGTACTAGAATTCATTTCACACTAATTTTTACATTTGTGGAAGAAGTCACTCGGACGCTGGTAAGTATAATTCTTAAAGCTAATATTACAGTAAATTTCTTTCAGGGATGCACTGGATATGGTTTTCTGGACTCTATGCAACTATAATTTCCTAAATTTAAGAGGTTAATTTACAATTTTGAAAATTTTTTGAGCTTCAACCCGGAACTCATAGCAATATATAGAAGGAGAAGATCGTTAACCTTGACGTTGATTGGTTCGAAATAGGAGAGGGGTGGGTTTAACAATAGGAATCCACAAAGGTGAAAGTTCGAAACCACGGTCGCAATTGAAATTGTTCGGATGCTTAACGATTTCTATACCCTCCCTAATTTTTCTATTGAAAAAGAAAGAAGATTTGGCAATCAAAGAAGAAGAAAGAACTACCAGAATCTATTTTGTAGCCAGTATCGAAATAATACTCAGCCATGGCAGACTTGGAACTGCGTTTTAACAAAACAATGTTCCGAAATACGAAATACGCGACTAGTTTCACCTATGTACACTAAACCACATGAACAAGGAATACGATATACACCTTGAGAAGAAAGAATCGGAAACTTATCCTTAGGTAAACGTAAAACTTGTGAGACTTTGTTAGATGTTTTGGATAACTTGTTTGCTATAACCGTTTGAGAGTATTAGTTAGATTACGTAGTCCCAGATTGAGAAGACGTTTTTGTTTCAATAATTATCTTTTAGGTTTTCCTAGACTTTCAATATTTTTAATAAAGTGTCATTTGTGTAACTCTTGGTTTATTTTGTGTAAATGATTTCTTTTCAACAATTTCTGATTTTCATTTTTTTAAGAAACGTTAAGAGTTGCTTTTGCGAAAATATTTTTGTAAAAACACACGTTGTAGTGAAGAATATATCAATTTATGTTTTATAGTGAATGATTTTAAAGGTTTTGTGGACGAATTCCTTTTAAGAAAAAATTATTAGTTTCTAGGTGGACGTTGGTCTAATAAAGTAACCTCAAGTGGCCAAGTCTCTGGCAACTTTATGTCGGGTAACTCCGTTAAGGTTGCATCAATTTTGTCACCCATACTCAAGTCAAGTCAACTCATGCCAAATTACAGCATACAATATTTTACACAAAACTTTAGTAACAGTACATTTGAAACCCTTACCAATAACTTCTTTTTTGTTTTAGTTATGAAATTATTTGATATATACTTCCGTCAATTTTGTCACACAAAAGTTAACGTATAATACAAATAAAAAAGAGTTAGAAGAGAAAAATTACTTTATCAAACATTTGTCGAAAGTTACTCTTTAACTAGCCTCTACCGAAAAGTTTTTCAAGTACGTTTGATTTGAAGCACAAAGTGTGAACGCGAAACGTCTTTGAAACGTATGGATGCACGATTTTTGTCAAGTTGAGTTAAATTTAATTTTCTGAACTAGTGAATTTAAACTTAACGTTGATAAAGTTAAATTCTAAACACAACTTTCGGCTCTCTGTGGAAAGTTCTGCTGACTGACGTACTGGACTTGAATAGTTGTTGTGATATTTTCATTTTATTACAACATCACAGCTCAACAAGTTCGTATAATAAACATATGTTTATAAAAGATTGATTTTTTAATTTGCGTTCCTATTTCAATTTGTACAAAAGTAGAAGTAAGAAGTTAAAACTTGTCCGCGCAAAGATAGTAATGATAATTAAATATACTTCTAAATCAAGATGTAATTTATTAATTGGTACTTCAAATTCTAAAAATGAGTCTGAAAGGTACTCCCTTTCCACATGTCGGTGTTTAAGGTCAAACTAATAAAAGAACTGAAAAAATAAATGATAGCTGGACAGTTTCTATAACCCGACCACAAAACGGGAGGATCATTCGCCAAACTGATACGATATGTTATTAACTATTTTGACATTAATTGTATTTGATACGATCTTTTCTTAAGTAATTAAAAAAAAAACGATAAATCTACGGGTTGTTTTCTAAATAATATTAATAGATGCCTCAGTTTACGTTACGTTTCGTGCGTATAAAACGCAACTGTTTTAATAAAAACTCGAAATTTAAAAAATATATAAATTCTCAAACTTAAATTCATAAAACAAAGGAAAAAACATTAACAGCATAAATTAAGGGCACGAAACAATTAAAAACCTTTAAAAACAGCACAAAAGACTAATAGGCGTTTTAATTGAGGAATAATTAATCAGTTACCCAAGTAGCGAAACGCAATTAAGCCATCGGTTTCACACGTCCATTTATATTCCATTGGCGTAAAATAACCGTGTCGAAATACGGTAAGACGAAAAGAAAATGGAAATATAAAATCTCGAAGGGTTTAAATGTACGTATCGATGTCAACTTCGCTTGTATTCTTTTAGCAACCGTTGCGGCTTCTTTTTCTGCTCGATTTCTTTTTTTTTTAAATATAAACATAAATAAAACTCAGGTATGTAACTTACAGTTATTTTTAAATGCAAACTATCTGTTTGCTGTCACAAATTTCTAATAATGCTTGAGACCCAAGGGATGTTCACGTTTACATATTTATATATCAAAATGCGGATGAAATTTTTGGTTAGAAAAAATTGAAAATATTAATTTAATAAAGAGGTAAAAAACAAATGTAATAATAACAATAATTTAAAAGAAATTAAAACTGATGCAGTCAAAATAAAAATTAAAAAATGTAAGCAAAAATAATTAAAAATTTCATCCGTATTAATTCTACGCGCTAATAGTAATCCGATTTCAAAAATTCTATTACATTGTTATGTTACTGGAGTTACGAGAATAAATAAGAATGATCCAAGATTCCAGAACGAGTAAAACTTTCGTTCTCTTGAATATTCTATTATCTTCTAGAATATTATTCTACATCTATAAAAGCATAAGCATGTAGTTGTTGAGTCAGTTGTAAGTTGTCACTAAATACGAGTTGATATAAATTTTAACGTGCGATATTAAATGTATTTGTTGATCATAATTATAAGAACTGTACGTGTTAAAATAAATAATCGCTTAATAGTGTATCCGACTGTGTTTATATCTCCTCGCGATTGTGAATGTGGAAAGAAAAACGAACGATAAAAAAATATGTAATTCATGTAAAGCTGTAATTATTATTCTAGAGTAGCATAACTGAACGTTTTGCAGTAGTTTTTGCAATGTTCAAAATTGGGGTCGTTTTGGATTTGAAAATTAAATTTTAATAGATGCTTGGCGTGAATTTAACTATGATTTTAAAAAATAGATTACCTATCAATTATTTGTAAAAACTTAATTAAAAGGATAAAGTTACACAGGAATTTGGGAAAGTAATTTAAGAACTCTTCGGAATTTTCGAGTTCGAGTTCCGAGTTTTTCTTGAACCAGGATAATAAACTGTACATCATTGCCCATTTAACCAAAATTGTATCTTTATTACCAACAAAGATAGCTATAAAATCCTACTTAATTTGGGACACACTGTATACAAGAGAAAAAAGAACAAAAAAAAGCCAGAGAACCTAACAGGAATACCTAAAGAAAAAAAATAATTTTAGATTTGAAAAGAAAATGAGACGGAAATAAAGAAAAAAAGTAACAAAATACAAAGAAAAAAGATCTAAAGTAAATTAAAATAAGAATAATAAAGCGTTTTCTACGTTAAATTCAACTTTAATACATGTATCTTTTTCTGGCACAGTCTATATGTAAGTGTTTAAAGTGTATTTTTATAAAAAAAAAACAATTATCACTTTATAATGATTTACACACAAAAATCCGGGTTCGATCCCAATTGCCGTAAATTTTTAATTAATAAAATTATAACCGATGTTATTATTAATACAATTTTTATAAAATGAGTTTCATTTTTTGTTCAAAATATTAAATTCATTTTATAAAATTGTATTCGAATGATAATAAAGTTAATAAAAAAAGTAGTACAATCGGAATCGAACCCTAGTTAGGAGGCGCAAAAGAATTATAAGGCAACAAATTAACCTACTCGTTAATAGGTTAATAAATAAAATTTCACAAAAATAACTTATTCTATTGATTATTTAGTAAAATACGCTTTAAATATTCATTATTATCACATCAATTGGTTTTATTTTATGTTCGAATTGTGCCAGAAAAAAGGTATACGTTAATTTTTAATATAGTCAACTCCTATGTCAATTTTTCCGTAAAACACACGGTATATTGTAATGATGAAATGCCGTGATAATTGTGATATGCCCCACGTTTCATTTTATTGTTCTACTTATCTATTTTCCTTTATTGTTAGTTACTGCAGTAGTTATTTTCTCGGATTCGTCGTCATCGCAACTATCAGCGTCTCAAACATCCTTTACATTTACTTTGATGTTTTGACCTTCCGTATCTTAATATGTCGGAGTAGGTTTTGAGCTGCTCAGGTAGCTGTTAAAAACGTTTCGCATATTTATTAATTAAATTCTAATTTTTGCCGAGTGCGACTCAGATTGGGCTTCATCCATAAAAGATTGCAATATCTTCAAAGGTTCAATAGTATTCTTGAGAACAATTGTTCACAACATTTGATTCTAAATGAGGTTTAATAGCGTTACCTAATATTAAACTAGCAAGAGCTCATTTTCTCCGAGAGTATGTCAAAAATCTTCCGATCAACGAGTGGGCACTAATTTGTATATTTACAGGAAACGTAAGTGTTTGAAACTGGAATGACATGTACACCATGACAAGAGAATGTTAAAAGTGCCATTGATAAGAAATCTTACAGACAATCTTTCGGATAATAGTGACTTAAATTTCGAAGATTAAAGTAAATAATTGTATGTATAATTTTATAAACTTTTATAAACAAATAAATTGTGTAATAAGTAAATTTTATGAAACTTTTGCTTATTGGGTTGGTTGCCAAATTTAATAAAGTTAATGAATGTTTCTTGAAGAACAGTTGCTTTGACTGATTATTATATGAGGATAAATAAATTTCACAGCACTCTCCTGACTTTTTTTTTGAAAATACATATTGTGTGACTGAAAAATTTACAAGAATGCTAAAACTGCAAAAGCAGGCGCTAGGTAAAAAATAATTGTAAACACTATGAGCGTGGAGGCCCTTGCAATTTATGCCTTCCCGCCCTTGATACTTAATGTACTATTAAATATGTCAAAAGTTCGGGAAAAAAACATGAAAATCATATTTTTCAGACCGGCATTCCGGGATGGGACAGTTCGGTGATATTTATATAAAAATACAAATGACACAATCCGGGGAGTCCGAGCTCCAGACGCATGTCCGAGTAGGATCGGAGTGTGATCCGTGTTAAGTGGTATTAATCTGAAGTAGTTATTACAATCTTTTTCTTTAAATAAATTACACCCATAATAACAATTTCAAAAACAAACTTTTTTGGTAAATTTGCGTCGGAACCGAACTGGGTCGGCACCGAAATGGCCACATCAAACTAGCGGCACCGAAATGTCCTAGACCGTCTTTCAGAGAAGTATACCAAAAAATAACTTTCCTATAATAAAAGGCAATTAAAATCGATTAATTCACGAACAGAATCTCTAGTATAAGAGAAAAAAAGTTAGTTTACTTTACTATTCAGACATGTTGCGATGACATGAAGCAGCACTTACTTCTGAAGATTCCCAAAAGGACGAAACAGTTGTCGAGTGAGTGAGTTTGCAATTGTACAACCCCTTTCAAATTTACAGTAGGCCATTAAAGAGTAATTTTTAAGCCAATAATTAAAGCAATAATAAATGGAACAATCGACTTTTGTATCTGCTTACACATATGACAAAAAAGTTGCTTTTGTGCAGATCACTACTCGGGCGTGTTACAATAGCATAAAGCGGCATTAGATGTCGCAATCAATAAAATTAAAATGTTACCAGAAAGAAGAAAAAACTTATTTAATCATATGAAAACTCAATTTTTTAAAAGCATTTAAGGCTAGGTTTAAGATGACGCCTCTGATTTTTGGCTTTATGGGCTATTGCTAGAGTTTGCTTGGAAGCATAGAACTATCAGTTATTGATGTGACAGATACATGAAACATGTATTTAAGTGGAATTTTCAAAGCCCCTGAAGTAATACATGCATCTTTGTAAGAATTTCATACCTATAGTGATTTTTCCATCATTTTTCTTTTGTCGCTGATTATATTCTAAGAGTACGAAATATGGAACAAGTAGGAAAGAATAAAACGCAAAATTATGGTTGGACCACCCTAGGTGTTTATCAAAGAACTAAAAAGTTGAGAATCTCAGAGAAGAAAGACGGAGAAAACAATGTAGCTAAAGACGAAGAAAGTGGGAAAAGCAATGTAATGGAAACGGTAGATTACACATTGGAGGTGAAACTCAATCCAAAAGTGGTTAAGGTAGAAGAAGAATTGAACTCCAAAGACGTAAACGTAGTAGAGGAAGACGAATACAATTGGACTGATGTGGAGGCTGACCAGAACATTGACGACAATGATATGCAGTCGGCAGCAAATGTTTTTCACCCTCTGGATGATGTGTAAGTTGAAACAAAAAGTAAGAAAAAGTCTGCCGATAGAAGAGGAATACTTTGTGTCTTTAGTATCATCATGTTTTGTATGTCGGTTCCCAACATCCCCGATCCTGCAAAAACTTTAACTTGCAGTTTGGTGGCGCCCTAACCAAAGGAATGAAACTTGATGTAATATTCAAGTGCCGATGTGGGAGAAAAACTTTAGAATTTTAAGTGATGATGCTAGTCATTCTCTGCCGATGAATAGAGGGGAATTATAGTTGCAGTAATGGGATTTCAAGCCCTCCGGTGTCTGTTAATATCTTTGGACATTCCATCTCCAAATATTTCCTCCTACTTGAGTTGGAGAACAACAGAGAAAAAGCTACTAACCAGCGTTAAAACAAAGTCTTGTTGTGCTGCAGTTGAAGAAGAAAAGCAATTGGTCATAGAAGCTGGGAAATTTGTAATTGTTGACGGGATCTGGTACCCTGCAGTTCGTGGGATGGAATACACGATCTTATAGCCATGGGCATAACTCGAAATGTAGAGTAGCAGTGATTATTAGAGCTCGTACAAAGAAAGTACTGTTCCCAGGAGTCCGAAACAACTTCTGTTTGAAATGCAAAAGAGCAAAAAATAAAAACATTACTCCCCCAAAACATGAATGTTTTAAGAATTGGAACGGACCGATATACTACGGGAATTATTTTTGAAAAGTATTCCAGACCATGGAATAGTTTATTTAGAGTTTATCGGGGACGGAGATTCTTATGTTTACACTCGAATTTAGCATGTTTACAATGGAATAAAAAGTACAATGAAATTTACGACAAAACTGTTGCTGTTCAAAAATCCCGTTTTGTGATAGACTATCACAAACGAGATCTTCAAAAAGCAACAAATACAAAACAAAAGATAATTTGGGTGTACGAATCATTTGGCAAAAAATTTTAATAAGAAGCTTGCTGAAATTTCAAACAATAAAGTGCGTGGAATGGGAAAAGTGGACATCCCATAGGACAAAAGAAAACTTCCTTATGAAGTGGAGCTTTACAGGACTTGTGAAAGAGATAAAAAGGGCTATTTCTTTCTGCCAAGAAAAACAAATGAAACAAATACAAGTTGAGCGAGATAATACGGAACATGTCATATTATATTGGAGATCATTCTAAATGTCTTTCTGAGGTTTGTGCTGTTTACTCTGAGTTTCGTCAAAAAAAGTGACATTGCTACAATAAAAACTATGCAATTGTGGCGCCTTCTTAAAAATGCTGTTCGGATATACGCCAGTTATTCCTATAGTTTGCTTATTAGAGAAACTACTAATGACGCAAAAAATTTTATGAGCATAGCTTGCAAATACCTTGAAAAAACTTAACTTTGTTGAATTTATACGCGGTTAATATGGATGCGGCCTGTTTTAGCTAAAAATGTGTCGTCTTTTTTTCTGCCTTACGTTTATTCCATAACTGAAATCGCCATCTGCGCTGTGGACACAGCTATCGAAAAAATACAAATTAACCCGTTCGAGAAAAAAAAAGATTAAGAGTTAGCCCCGGCGAGTTAAGTTTCCAAAGTTTAGTTTCTTGGTCAACAGGATCCTCATTATGGAAAAGTATGTAACGAACCAGATACTTTCAAAATTGGAATAAACAGTTTACGAGAGTCACTTCAAATTTCGGCGGAAGAACAAGCTAGAATTAAAAAAACACAAAGAATCAATCAAACTCTTCTTTGTGGAATTGCCTTTGATTGTGTGTGCAAGAGAAGAGCTACAAGGATTTCTCAAAAGCAAACTGGAGTGGTGGATTCAAACAAATGACATGAAGTGGGAAAAGACAACGAAAAATGCTATTCGCGGTACGAAAATAAAAACTGGCAGCTGGGTTGGTGGTTTCTTTAAATGATGGGAGATTTGGTGCATCAACGGTTGGTTTTGTTAGACAAAACGGGATCCTGGAGGTAAAATGTCCTTCAACCTTGATAAATATTCCCATGGCAGACTAGGTAAAGAACCCAATGTTTTGTATAAAGAAAAGTGCGATTTTGTAATTCGACACCATCTGGTTATCACCAGGAAAGAATTGTAAATGTTGAAACAGTTCAAACATTTTGAATCGTCGACTGCTTGCCAAAGATGTCTGAATGCTGCGAAAATGATATTGCTCCTAAAATTGTCGATTCTAGGCGAAAACGAAATATGGAATATCGGGAGCGCCCCAGAGTAAGAAAAAATAGCACGCAGAAGTAGACAAGGCAATTTATTTTGGTTATAGTTTTTCTATAATTTATGAAGAAGATTATATTTCATTTTGAAATATTGATCTAACTTTATATGTAACTTTTGCTGTTTGAGGATCCCGTTACGTAAGTCTAAAGATCCCGTTTTGTATGGTAGATTTTGCGTGTAAGAAGTTATGAAAATAAAATTCTTCTGTTTTACAAAAAAAAGATCTTTCTACATTTTTTAAGTTCTTTTTTATTTTTGCTGTACTGTACGAAGTGGGATCATTCAGGAATACAATCAACAACTTTAATTGTACCCTAAACCTCTGAAAATTTTATGTGATTTTTTTAAAACTCGAATGCAATACTTAAATTAACTATTTTATTTTTTGCTACTAAAATAAAAAGTTACGAAATAAATAATACCCCGACCAGTTAAAATTTCGACTCGATAATTTTAAAAACTGCTGTTTGAAAACAAGATTAAGATAAAAAATGTACTCACATAAAGCCGAAAATTGAATTTGCGCTGGAACGCAGTTATAAGGGGTGAGATCTACCGAACGTACATAGCGTAAGTTGGCCAAATCCAGCTTATAAAGTCCTCTCTGATTTGTGTGGGTAACGTATCCGTATTTAAAGCTGTAATGGGATAATTCCTGAAATACGCAAAGTAAATATTTGTACTACATATTTGTATTTCGTACAAAATACCTGTTCAGCAGAAGGAATGTACAATCCTTTTACTAGGTCAAATTGTCCATCTATAGGCTCCGGATGAACTGTGTGGTGTTTTCGTTTTTGTCCGGCATCCCTTATTACCTAAACAAACAAATCCCGAATTACGAAATTAACCACCATCACGTACCTGTATTGTTTTAATTCCTGTGTCGTTAATAGACCTCCAGTTCAAAACCCAGACTTGATCAAGATGAGGAATGTAATGCAAATCTACCGGATATTTGTCAGTGGAGACGACCTAAAATAACTTGTTCAAGAGTGATCTCAAACTTCTTAAGCAAATATATTACGTCAACAACAACCATTTGAACTTTCGAAATAATGATGACACGATCCCTGTCAGGTTGGGTTGCATACACGTATCTGTTAGCAACGTTCACCGCACGCCCCCAAATACATTTAATACCTTTATCGCCACACACATACTCCTAAAACCGCAAAAATAGAGTTGAAAAATTAAGCACGCTTAATCTACTTACTTGTGTTCCCGGAATAATGTCGGTAGATTGAATTTGATGATAAAGTCGACATGTTGAGGGTTCGTACACCGATACGCCCCATTCGTGAAACGCAAAAAATCTTCGTTCTTCATTAGGCGAAGCTGAAAATGAAATTACATTTAATTTGCATGCATATCTAGTTATAGTACGTACTTGGACTTGGTTGTTCCTGGACAACTAGCGAACTGATATCCCTAGTTAAACCACCTGAAATTTATCAGTCTAAGAAACTTTACAACGAATTTAACAGATATGCACCAATATTTGTAGCCTGACACATGTACGCTCCCGTATCAGCAAAATTAATGCTTTTTATTTTCAACGCAGTACCATTCCCAACTATCTGATATTTATGCGCGTTCTCAAGCCGTAAGGGCTCGTCATTTTTTAACCACTCAACCTGAGATATATGAATATTTAGATGGAAAAAATACGAAAACTCCGGAAATACCTTAGGGAACGGCTCTCCAGCTACGTGACAATACATTGTTGCATCTTCTCCAGGCCTCTTAGATTGAATTCTTGGAGTAACATGCACTTCTGGAATAGCTAATAAAAAGAGAGAAATCAAATATTTACGTATAGTATTTTGAAGTATATCCTCACTATGCACTGTGAGAACGTGCGTCTGCACAACATCCTTATTCCGCTGTGCATGACAAGTATAATTCCCGGCGTGTTGAAGTTGGATTCTCGTTAAATATAAACTGCCGTCATTAAACACTCTTACTTCTTCCTCGTTCAATGTAGATAAATCGAGTTGATTTCGTCTCCATACAATGGGAGGTACAGGTGAGCCTGTTACGTCGCACTTGATCTCAACATTGTCGTCAACTCTTGCTGATAAATGGTTGGTTTCAAGAGCTTTGTCTAATGATACAACCGACACGCCTGGAATAAAAATATGTTAGCAACGTTGTTCCACTTTTTCTATTACGTTTTTGTTGCTCTCGCTTACTATACAATTTACTGAAAGCCGTGTAGAATTCGTTTATACTCAGTTTTCCATCGTGATTCGTATCATCAAATTTAATCATACTTGATAATGTACAGCCAGTCGTTAATGTTTCGAAATGTTCTTGCGATGTTATCTGAAATTTAATGTTATTGAATTATTCATTTTATTGTTATAGGGGGCGTTTCAGGAATAACATAGATAAAGAATAATCATTGTGATTGATAAAAGTTTAGAATTCGAAGGTGATTGTTTTATAAATTAGTAATCAACTATTTCTGTGTGTCGTTTTATTTAAGAGATAAAAACGTAAAAAAGCATTTTGTTCTGAAAAAACAGAGCCTTTGTGTTTTCTAGTCACGGTTTCACAAAAACTTTTGTATGTTTGAAGACCTTCTTCTGTACTGTTTATTTTAACAACAGAGCTTTTTTCTGTACTTATCTTTTCTTGTCTTCTAATACATTTATTAATCCGGTACTTAAAAGAAGTGTAACGCTACGGTAACTTACAACTCACTCCAAATTTTTCCTCCGCTCTTTATTACAGGACCAGTTTTTGAGAAAAAAAAAACAATAGTGAACCAGCATTAGCATATATTTTCCTATGCTTACAAAAATATTCATATTACACATTTATTACAAATAAAGGTTTGTTTGTAATTTAGCTATAGACAACTTTTGTTTAAACATTTTTTATGCAATAAGTAATTGCTGACATATGTCAATCACCTACCACTAATTTGTGACGGTCTTCCTGAGGATCACGTTAGGTTTTTGACTGAGAAAAAGTCTCGGAATAAATAAATAAAAAAAAGATTTCAACATAGATATGGCCGCTGACCCCCGATCATTATTAAGATGGACATAGAGAAGTCAATAAAAATCGATGAAAATAGGTGCTACGATAACCTCGCAACCAACGCTGCTGGCTACCAATCATTAATTAAGATTGGGACTCAATTTACCTTACTTGAATCAAAGTTTACGTAATAATTAACAACCGGGACGCAAATTAACAAACACATAATTAAATTCAGCTAATAAAAGAAAATTTCCTGTTACATTAAAAAATCTTTTTTTTAAATTAAGTTTGTAAATTGTATTTTTTGGGTACATTGTAAGTTAAGTAAGTTGGACTTTCTGTGAATTGACCTTTTTATGAACTGCTTTCCACAAATTCTCGGAAAAGCCGAAAAAGGTTAAGGACTTTTGATGGGGTCAGTCAATATCATGGAACACCACGGAATGTAACTTTTGATCAAAGAAAATAATGAATAATTATACGAATAAGTTGCATTCAAGGAACAATTTTGGTTTTCCGTAAACTGTTTTTTCTCACATAAGTTAAAAGATAGTTTTTAAGTGACTCTAACAAAAGCGGCGTTTCAATTAATATATATTATATATTAACAATTCATAATTTATTTTTACAATAAGAGAGTGATCACCTAAAAAACGGGCTCGAGTTCAGTTTGCGGAACATGGTGAAAAAAATTATTTTATAAAAAATATTTTTCATTGATTTTTCAATAAAAAGCCGCCGTGCACAGGCGGGGGTTAGGTTTTGCCGTGCACAGTTTTTCAAGAAAGGTCTGTCACTCGCTTCTATTTAATTTAGGATGAGTTGCATTGTCGTGCACAGTTGTTAAGTTAGATTAGGTTAGGTTAGGTTAGTCTGGGGTTAGGTTAGGTTAGGTTAGGTTATACTGAAACTATGGAAACAACTCCTCAAATTAGTCATTGTTTTCAATTAATCAAAATGTGTAACAGTGCAATTCCTTCTACTTCTTCTTCTGTTGTTGTGCCATTGAATTTCAAGCCAAATGGAATCGAAAAAGACTCATCGAGTTAACTGGAACACGGAATCTGGCAGCATTTATTGCCCATGTTTAAAAATTGCCGTAATTGCAAGAAACAAATGACTGTGTTCCGCAAGTTTTTTCTCAAAAATTCTTGTGTATTCGTGCTCCTCAGGTCACGGGCTTTCTAAATATATAGGTCTCATCGTGTGGGCCAAACTGAATTCCAACCCACAAATAACTATAATAACTTGCAAAACAAAATTCTCAATCTAAAAAACAAAGATGAACTTGAGGAATTACTGCAGCTGTTTCAGAGTAGTCAAAAGTTAGAAAAAGAACTGAAAGAAGCAAGGTGTTTTAACCAGCAAACATCAAAGAACTTTTTTAGATCTTTTCTTCTTAAATAGCTGGCAACTGCCAATCTTAGGAAATGGTTGTTATACTCTAAGATAAGGTTTTTTAGGTACAAATTTCGCCTCTTTCCTGCAGAGTTTTTCCTATAATTGTCTCTTTTATAATGACTAAGTATATTATATATTCCTCTTCTTATAATATGTACCAAAACTACACTTTTCGCCTTTTAATTATCACTTCCTTTCCTCACCTTAGTCTTATTCTTCTTCTTTTTTTATTATTATGATTAGGCTTTATCCGTTTTCTCTCCCACTTTTCGCTATCTTCCCAGTTTTCGTTTGATAGGCTTTGTGGATGTATTTTCCCATAGTCATGCTTTTTATTTTCGAGAGTTTTGGTTATAGAACACTTAACATTCATTTGTCGCCACACTTTTTTATTTCGAACTTCATCTTTCCGTGTTATTTGCAGGCACCTTTGCATATAGCCCATTTCTAATGTCTTGATCTTGTCTCTTACTTTTTTTGTCATTGGCCAAACTTTAGCTCCATATCAAACAATATTTTCTGCTATATTATGAAAAATCATCTTTTTGTTTGATTCATAAAAGGTTTTGTTCTATATTACTACATCTATTGACCGGGTGGTTTACCACGTGTTATTTTCCTATCAATATCTCTTTGGCATTTTCCGTACTGACATATAAATGATCCCAAATATTTAAATGTCTACAACTTCACCACCGATGCATATATACTAAATCAATAACTTTTAACCTTTGTCTATTAACGATACTGACGGTACTAATATTCAAGAAAAGATATCGAAGCGACATTGTAGACCAGACCAAAATAGCTATCAACAGTTGAAGTTTTCGTGGTAAACACTTAAAGAAGAGATAGAGACGTGCGAAGCTATTTACTAACAAGTTAGAACTTGTCTTTAAAATACCTACTAAGTTGAAAAGACAATGGCATTACCTTCAATAGTAATATCAATTTAAATCAATCAAGGACAAGAATTAATAATTAAGTGTTTTTAAGTTGATTCATAACGTCCCAAACACCTTCAAACAGTTAAGACTTTTCATAACTGCTTGTCTACAAAGGACAGATTGAACAACCTTTGACCTATGTTAGGAGAGCAAGATTCAAAAAATAAATTGCAATGTTGCAGAGCTTGTTCCATAAGTTATTAAGCAAGTTTTTTGTAGCAACACTCCACCAAACTTTGACAACTCTTTTAGACGAGTGTTTAGCGGACAGTGGCATTTGTAGGCCCTTGAACGTATTGTAAATTGGGGAGTTTGCATTCTAAAAAATGTCCAATTATAGTTTGTTTACGAAAGAGTCATCCTGAATTTCAAGGAATAGTACCCTGGACGAAAGTTACGACATGTTTAAGAAGCCATTAAATGTGTAGAATAATTTTTTGTTTGTTAAAATGCTTTAAAAAACAACAGGGTATGTTATCTCTCTACTCAAATGTTCCAAGTTTTTCAATGAGAACTTTCGTCCAAATGAGCTTTTTGAGTAAATAAGAGACTGTTCAGTCAAGTTTTTTTGAGTAAGTTATCAAAAATTTATTTTGTCTCTGTCTTTGACTGCTTTTTTTCTGTTTACTACCCCATTTAGATTTTGCTCTTTCAATAAAAAGACTATTAAAAGCATAGGGCAAGGTTTATTTGTTATGTTTGTTTAGAAAATTAGCGTCATGGATTGTATGTGTTTCCATTTTTTCTGGAATATTCCCCATGTTTTTTCCCTGTTTCCGTTGGATCTATGCACCTATGTTTTCTCACTGTTTCAAACCATATCAATCTTGTCCTAGTAAGTTATATGATTGACCACATTGGTAGAATAATTGGATATGATACAAGAATACGGTATTGAAGAGAATCTTTTGTAATAAAAATTGTTGATGTAACAAATACAAAATTAAAAAAATAACAAAACAAACATGCAACAAAAGAAAACTATTGCTAATAACGCGTATTGCCTCGTCTTGCCTGAATAACAACTTCCATTCGTCTTGGCATTCCCTCTACAAGGTGTCCAATAGCATCTTATGGAATAGCATTAATTCAACGACCGCTGCAGTCAACTGTTCTATAGTTTCAGAAACAGGAATTTGGGATTTAAGTCGCCATCATTACCCAAACATGGTATATCGGGTTAAGGTCCAGCTTTCTTGCAGGCCAATTCATTGTACGTACAGGCTAGCATTATATTGCATTAGCATAAAGTTGTCGCCAATAACCGGGCGTCAATAATGTACCTGTCTGCATTCATCTTCCCCCTACGTACCACCACTAATTCGGTACGAGCGTCCCTACAAATACCTTCCCATACCATTATTGAGCCACCACTAAAACGATCTTTCGGAACAATATTGCACTGACCAAATCTTTTCCCATCTCTTTGCCAAAGTCTTTGGCTGTCATCTGAAGATTCGAGACAAAATCTTTTCCCAACCGTAAACAAAATTTGGTCTCATTGATCTATTCAGTTTTGAAAATTATGACCAAAATTAAACCATTTAACGCGGTGGGTATTGGATAGCGCTGGACCAGTTAGTGGTCTTCTTGCATGTAAACCATATTCTTTGAGCCTTCTTCTAACAGTTCATAACTTACGTTGACCTCTCGTACCTTATGGAGGTAATTTCAAGCAGAAACTGCTGTTGTGTCCCTGTTTCGTAAAATTCTCAATGTTAAAAACGCAAATCGGAAATGTTGTGCACCTTGGCCTTTCTGACCCAACTCTTCTAGCGTAACTTCCAGTTTCACGAAACCAATTTACAGCCCTTTGGACACTACATCGTAAAATTCGTATACTCAAACTTAACAAAATTATGATAAATTGCAATTGCAAATTGACAGCAGTTTGTTAGAACATTCAATGTTTTAAAGTAAGCTACAGTAAGCAAAACAAATATTTTTTTCTTTAAGCGACAATAAAACGGCTTATTATTGAACTACTGACAGACGCTAAAAACGCTTTTTACTGTCTAAACATTAAAAAGCAACAGTTCTTTTGTTTTCACAACTACTAAGAGGTTGGTACCTCGTTATGTCATATTATGAATGTAACAGTAAAGTACCAACTTGATTCGCTGAGAATAAAACGTCACTATAACACTCGAGAATCTCGAAAATTTGAAAATAACACATAAAAACTAGCAATAAACGCTTGAAGAAAAATAATATATTTCACTTGGAGTTAAAAATATAATTGTTTACTTAATTTGCTGTCTCGGCTAACGCCTCGCCAGCAAACTTTTAAGCTCAACAATTATATTGTTTAACTCCTAGTAAAATAATCTACTATTTGTTTTTTGTAAATGATAAGTTTGTGAGACCCTCAAAACAGATTGGCTAAGAAATGGAGATGTATGTGTTACGACACCAACATCATCCTCCAACATGTTTGATAATGATATTAACCCTTTTCAAAAATAAGAAAGAGGACAAATAAAAACAAAAAAAGTAAAACTACGTTTCCAATCAGGGCTAGACCAGATGATGACTGGTGCAAATTTTTGCCTAAAACTAGTTTTTAAATTTTGTTGATCTAAGTAATCTTCTCTTCGATACAAATGGCCCAATAGTATTTAGAAATGGACTGGCTCTAAAGTGAAAACTCAATTGCAGTTTGTAATTTTTCTAGGTTTAAAATATTGACCAAAAAACAATAACAGAATTACATATACAGAGTGTAACAGAATAAGTGTAAAACATTTTAGGGGGTGATTCCTCATTAGAAAGAAATAGGGTCTTTTAGGTAACAAAACTTTATTGGAGCACATCCTGTTAAGATACAGCCCCTTAAAGGGGGTACATAAAAGTTGTTTTACTATTTTTTTCACAAACACTAACACTAAAAAAACAATACACAATTATTAATTCAATTTCAAAAATTTACGAACTGACAGCTTGATACCAATTTAATTGTCACTATCACTAATAGCGGCCTACTAGATTAATTAGTTTCGCATTTTGGTTTAATGCCGATATATCTCTGTAGTTGTTCGTAAAATAATTTTTTGCTGCGAACTGGTTAATTTTGAGCAAAAAATTCAAGAGACATTTTTTGCTTAGAATGAAAGAAACTATTGGAAATAAATTTTTAAATAGTAAACAAATAATAAGACAAAAGTTACATTGGAAATAAATTTTAGGGGTTGCGTTTTTCACCCCTTAGAACTATGGGGTAAACCAAATAAATTACTGGCTAAGTGTCTTTTTGATAGTAGAAAATGTTACCTTAATTTCAATTTTCTAACTTTTTTAGTGTTTGTGAAAAAAATTGTAAAACAAATTTTATGTACCCTTTTTAAAGCTCTGTATCTTAACAAGGGATGCTCAAATGAAGTTTTTTTATATAAAGGACCCTATCTCTTTTTGGATGAGGGATCACCCGCTGAAATGTTTTACACTTATTTTGTTACACCTTGTATAAATTAAAGTTGATATAAACGAAAAAACGGTACACCTTTTCCCAACATTTATTTAATAATTAAAATACAAATACGACCGGTTTCGGTAAAGACGAATTACCATTATCAAGTAACTAAAACAAGATTTAAAAAATATAATTAGAATGAATCGGCTGCAACTTACCAAAAAAAACGAAGATTGAAAACAAACAATCATTATTTAAAATAATTTATATTTAAATTTCAGACAACAAAATGTCCACCCGGACATTAATACAACCATGTCTATAAAGCAACAAGATAACAAATCAGCTTAAAAGCGTTGCAAACCAAAATTGATAATAAACCGAAATAAATGAAAGTGACATCTATATAAAATAGAATGAATTCAAACGTATAAACTAGAGACATCTATCAAAGAAATGTAACTGGAAAGTGTTTAATTATTAAAAATATAATTAATGAATTCTGCATGAGGAATTCTAATTGAATATTAATTAAATTGTTACAGTCTTTAGATAACTGCTCAATGATGTAAACTTTTTCTAGGTCATAAATAATTTTATTATTGTTACTAATGTGTAAGTATTGACAACCTGCATTGATATCAAAATTGTGATTCAGATCCAGAATATGTTTGGCAAAATTAGAACAACTTGGTTTTGTTTAATCGGATGCATCTATAATGTTCTTTTTCCTTATATCAAAGGTTCTTAAAGTGGAGCCTACATAAATTTTTGAACAAGTGTCGCAAGTTAATTTATACACCCCCTTTTAAATTCAAAATTTCTGTTGTATCTGTATTATTCTTAATGAAATTAAGTGGATTTATAGTTTTAAAGGCAATACGCAAGTTGAATTTTTTAAATAAATGGTTAAATTTATTGTAATAGTTGTTAACATATGTTAATGTAGTATATTTATTATTTAAAGTAGATGTAAGGTTGTTAGTTTGATTTAAAGTCGTGTTAATAAGTAACATTTTTTTCCTTAAAAGTTTCAAAATAATAAGATCATTATATCCATTCTGAAGTGCCAAAATTCTAATAGTGTTAAGTTCACAAAAGAAACTGTTGTAAGACATAGGTACTGTTAGTAGTCTATGTAACAGAGAGTGAAAAGCTGACATTTTTGTGACCACGGATGATTAGAACTTGCGTGTATAAGGTATCTGAAAATGTAGGTTTTCTGTAAATTTGAAAAAAATAGTTGGTTTTGTTTGAGTGAAATTAAAATGTCTAAAAAAGGAATTTGGTTATTAGTAGAAATTTCGTGTGTGAATTGAATATTATTATCAAAAGAATTAAAAAAGTCCGTTAGTAAATGAACATCACTCTCATTACCACTGAGAATAATTAAAATATCGTCAACATATCTTTTATAAAAAATGATTTTATTAATTAGGTAGTTGTTACTGTTAAAATTTTATCTTCTAAATTAGACATAAAAATTTAGAAGATAAAATTTTAACAGTAACAACTACCTAATTAATAAAATCATTTTTTTATAAAAGATATGTTGACGATATTTTAATTATTCTCAGTGGTAATGAGAGTGATGTTCATTTACTAACGGACTTTTTAATTCTTTTGATAATAATATTCAATTCACACACGAAATTTCTACTAATAACCAAATTCCTTTTTAGACATTTTAATTTCACTCAAACAAAACCAACTATTTTTTCAAATTTACAGAAAACCTACATTTTCAGATACTCTTATACACGCAAGTTCTAATCATCCGTGGTCACAAAAATGTCAGCTTTTCACTCTCTGTTACATAGACTACTAACAGTACCTATGTCTTACAACAGTTTCTTTTGTGAACTTAACACTATTAGAATTTTGGCACTTCAGAATGGATATAATGATCTTATTATTTTGAAACTTTTAAGGAAAAAAATGTTACTTATTAACACGACTTTAAATCAAACTAACAACCTTACATCTACTTTAAATAATAAATATACTACATTAACATATGTTAACAACTATTACAATAAATTTAACCATTTATTTAAAAAATTCAACTTGCGTATTGCCTTTAAAACTATAAATCCACTTAATTTCATTAAGAATAATACAGATACAACAGAAATTTTGAATTTAAAAGGGTGTATAAATTAACTTGCGACACTTGTTCAAAAATTTATGTAGGCTCCACTTTAAGAACCTTTGATATAAGGAAAAAGAACATTATAGATGCATCCGATTAAACAAACCAAGTTGTTCTAATTTTGCCAAACATATTCTGGATCTGAATCACAATTTTGATATCAATGCAGGTTGTCAATACTTACACATTAGTAACAATAATAAAATTATTTATGACCTAGAAAAAGTTTACATCATTGAGCAGTTATCTAAAGACTGTAACAATTTAATTAATATTCAATTAGAATTCCCTCATGCAGAATTCATTAATTATATTTTTAATAATTAAACACTTTCCAGTTACATTTCTTTGATAGATGTCTCTAGTTTATACGTTTGAATTCATTCTATTTTATATAGATGTCACTTTCATTTATTTCTGGTTTATTATCAATTTTGGTTTGCAACGCTTTTAAGCTGATTTGTTATCTTGTTGCTTTATAGACATGGTTGTATTAATGTCCGGGTGGACATTTTTGTTGTCTGAAATTTAAATATAAATTATTTTAAATAATGATTGTTTGTTTTCAATCTTCGTTTTTTTTGGTAAGTTGCAGCCGATTCATTCTAATTATATTTTTTTAAATCTTGTTTTAGTTACTTGATAATGGTAATTCGTCTTTACCGAAACCGGTCGTATTTGTATTTTAATTATTAAATAAATGTTGGGAAAAGGTGTACCGTTTTTCTCGTTTATCATCATCGTCCCAAGTACCAGAAACTAACTACTGATTAAAGTTGATATCCTTCTAGGTGGGAGTGGAGTTGGAAATACTAGTCTCAAAATTACATGTAAGGCCTGTTAAATATGTAAAACGAACTGAAACATTATTTAATCTCAAAATGTTTATACGAGTACTTTGTTATTTTGACATTTTGTTAGTCACTGGAATATGTATGTGTGAAATAAAAAGATGGCCAAAAAGTAAAACAAGTGTTTGTGATTCTAATGTTTTAATTGTGATTAAAACACTTAAAATTAAAGTAAAACCTACCTAAAATAAAAACAACATAAAATAAATTAACAACAAGGCCGACGTTTCGCTCAAACCTGTGAGGGTTTTATCGAGGCTAAACGTAAATTAAAAAACCGCGTGGGTCACAAAATTTAAAATAATGATCAAGAATTGATGATGTCACAAAGATTAAAAATGATTAAAATTAATCATTTTACGTTTAGTCTCGATAAAGCCCTCACATGTTTGGGCTAAACGTCGGCCTTACATGTAATTTTGAGACCGTTATTTTCAATCCCACCTCCACCTAAAAGGATAACAATTTGAAATTATAAACCACAATTAGAGAAAAAAAAATACTATCAACTATGTATATAAAATTTTTGGACAAATAAATTAGAGCGACATCTAGTGGCACAATCTCATACTTTTGTAGTATATTAAAATAGTAACTAAGTAAATGCCAACAGTTAACTGAAAAGACTAGTGTGCGTTAAAGTGCACGGCGCCATCTAAGCGATGGTTTTAATGATTAAAACAACACGTGAGTCGATAAAGCCAAGATAACTTATACAGAAGCATACACGCACGAAAGAACACCTGATGCAGCATTTCGCTCTTATTATGAGCTCATCAGAAGTGTATACTCACGTGCGGTATACAACTGTACAAGACGGCAGTTGGTCTTTTAAGCTCTCGTGGAGCAATGAACATAAGTAAAATGTGAGTCTTGCGACATCTCGTGTTAAAATGGACACGTGTAAATAGTATCAACTAAGTAAATGCCAACAGTTAATTGTAAAAACTAGTCCAAATTTAATCCAAAATGGTGATTGTTTTTTCTGTATCTTTTAATCAATTTTTAATTAAATTATACCTACGTGTGTGTAACTAACCATTAACAACATTTTCGAACGTCAAATACATCACTTGCAACTACACAAAAAAATTTCTGAATGATTTTTATAAGACGACGTAATGTTATCATTAATAATCGAAAACACAATTTTTGTAAACTGTTTACACTATCTTACGACAAATGTTTGAAGCATTAATAGGTTACTATTTTAAGTAAAATGTGTGTCTTACGACATCTCGTGTTAAAATGGACAAGTGTAAATAGTATAAACTAAGTAAATGCCAACAGTTAACTGTAAAAACTAGTCTTTACAAACAATCTTGTAAACAAATGCCAACAATTTCAACATGGCCGAACATAATTTAATGAGCTTAGTGTCGTTGAAAAGAGCTTTCCTTAGGTTACAATTCTAACCGTATTTATGGTCATCGTAATTTGGCATATCGCCGCTAGAGGGCATTTTCCGAAATTATCACGGAAATCGCAGTTTTTCTCGGAAAACTTAAATGGAACGGTATCATTTTCTTATCATAAAAAATAGTAAAATTAAGCCCAAATAAGCTGGTGAAAACCGCCCTCGATATCTTATTCCTAACCTAAAATATCTATATTTCGGTCAGATTTTCAATTTTTTCTTAAAAATTTTGGAGAAATATACTATATTCTGAAATTTATTCGAAAAGTGCGATAAATTGCAAGAAGAACAGAATAAATCTCATCTTTTTTACCACGACAAGGTCAAAAATCAGTCAATTTTTGAATAAAAAATAACAACGGACAAGGGTTGTTTTTTACGAGTAACTTTATTTTATTTAAATTATAGTAGTCATGACCTACTACTTATTATTTTTCCTACCTATCTAGGTTAGTTTTAATATCTGCCAAGCATAAATTATGCCCTTTAAATTATACTGAAAATTACTCAATAAAATTACTAAATTGATGACTATCGAATGTTTTTTTTACGGATTTTGAGTTTGATAGAGAAAATAAAGTTACTCGTAAAAACAACACTTGTCCGTTGATACTTTTTATTCAAAAATCGACTTATTTTTGACCTTGTCGTGGTAAAAAAGATGAGATTTATTCTATTCTTCTTGCAATTCAACTCACTTTTCAAATAAATTTCAAAATATAGTATTTTTATCCAAAATTTTTAAAAAAATCGAAAATCTGACCGAAATATAGATATTTTAGGTTAGGAATAAGATATCGAGGTGCGGTTTCACCAGCTTATTTGGGCTTAATTTTACTATTTTTTATGATAAGAAAATGATACCGTTCTATTTAAGTTTTCCGAGAAAAACTGCATTTCCGTGATAATTTCGGAAAATGCTCTCTAGCGGCGACATGCCAAATTACAATGACCATAAATACGGTTAGAATTGTAACCTAAGGAAAGCTCTTTCAACAACACCAAGCTCATTAAATTATGTTCGGCCATTTTGAAATTGTTGGCATTTGTTTACAAGCATTTTCAAAAACCCCACTTCACTTTATTTTTAGGGATAGGAAAAAAAGTATTAAATAAAAAAGATGAGGATTTTCCTCAACTATAAAAAGCATTTATTTATTTGTTGTGTTAATATAGCGAAAACCCGACTAAATCCAAATTTTTAAATTCAAGATGTCGGCTACGCCCCCTAGCGGCCATCTTTATAATTTGAAAATAATTTCCAGCGTTTTCTTATGACCACTTTGTTATGAAATTTTTACCGCAAGTCTTTACGATGAGTAGTTCCTGAGATATAACACTTTGCATTCTTATTTGTTCACCCTGTACAATCAAATATTTTCATTGACGTGATAACACATCAAGCACATTTTACATGCGATACAAATATTACAAACCAGGAAATATATACCAATAGTTTCAATTTTGCAACTTCATTAGAAATAGTACTTATCCATTAATTAATCAATACGATATATTCAATAAACCACTTGTAGATTAGGTTTAGGCTTTTGTTTTTAATAAAATTATTTTCAATCATTGTTTAAACAATTTTTTTGCATATATTTGGTCAAAATTTTGGTCTATGCGCTCTTAGACGTTTATTTTATGTCACTTTTCTATACGATCTTACACTTATATTAGTATTGGGGCAATGTGAAGCTATGAGCAAAACTCTTATTCGGTATAACTTCTTATAACAAACAGATTAAAAAAGAGTGCATTACCCTTAAAATGTAAAATTGTAACAAAATGAAGACTTACAGCAACAGCAATTACAATTAAGCATATTTGGGTAAAAAGAATAATTAAAAAATGTAACTCTTAATTTATAAAGTAATTACGCTGTAATCTTTTTTCTCCACACAAATTATAAAAAGTAATTAATTTAATTTACGAACAAAAAGAAAATTTAACAAAGTATATAAAATTTTCTTACAATCTACGAGCGAATAAAAGGCTCTTCTTGAAAAGACAAACTTTTCAAAGGTTATCGAAAAACCGTAATGAATTTCAAACTAAATTTAATTTTAAGTAATTTTGTTTTGTTTTCAAGTGTCTGTTTTTCTATATATTTTTTTTTAATTTACTTTTTCGCATTCGTATTTCAACAGATTGTATACTAAAATCACTTCAGTAAAACCTTCCTTCTAAATGTTTATAAAAATAAAAGCTTTTCATTACCATTTTCCGATGTCATCAGGGAGTGAAGCGCAAGAGGATTATAAAAATATCAAACAGCTTTTAAAATTGATAATAAAAAATTGTACGAAATATTTAAGTTTTTGCCATCAGTCTATATACCGTGTGACAACTCAAAGTGGGTGCACGCTGAAATGTTATTATTGTTTCAGACAGAAATTTGGGTTTTGATTTTTAAAAAATCACTCTGTATTTTTGACATTTTGTGATTTAGTTTGCGTACTGAGTTTTTTAGATAAACACATATTATTTTGTTAAACTCAAATTGGTTTAAAATTTGAACTAAAGTACCATAATAATAATGACAATAATAATAATAATAATAATAATAATAATAATAATAATAATAATAATAATAATAATAATAATAATAATGAAAAGTAAAATGTTAAATTTACATTCGATTTTATGAAACTTCGTACATGGACCTTATTTGTAATTAATTATAATTCATTATTATTAATTGTAAAATTGGTTTGTAAAAACGATTTTTTAAATTTGAATGAAAATAACATATAAACATAAAATAAAATGACCATAAGTGTCGTTACAGTAATCTGTTGGCATTACTTAGTTTAATAATGACAATAATAATAATGAAAATTGAAATTATAAATTTATGCCCGATTTTTATGAAACTTTGTACATGGGCCTTGTTTATAATTCCGCAGATCTGATTAATTTGAGCATATTCTGTGTAGCCAAAAGGACCGTTAACTTACACAGATTTTCGTTTTTTTTTAATATTTAGAAAAATATTCATTTTACACATTTTTGTTTTTTAATTAAAAGTTGTTTATAATTTAATTATACACATCCTTTGTTTAAACTATTTTTTGATCCGATAAGTAATTACTGAGATATAACAATCACGTGACAATAATTGTTGTAAGAATATGAATGATGGAAGAATAATAATATGCTTATGTAATGAAAATATCATCTCCGTTTTCTACAGAAAAATCTCTTTTTGTAGAAATAATGGCGCAAAATCCATGAAGTGCCGACTTTGAACATGCTTCACTTTTTTTTCACGATATGGATTTTATTTTTTTAAAATATTTAGTTAAAATAACTTTTTGCAACATATTATCTCGCATAACATGTAGTCGCGTTTTAAAAATAAAGTTGTTATTACCTGCTATATGGAATAGTGCCCCAGAACCAAGGCGATCGCCGTGAGTGCGACAGAGTACGAGTATAGGCCGACAATTAGTATAGAATAAGGAAACAAATCAGTATCAACGGCATCGCAGTATTAAGAAGGATTTGTTTTTGCCAGGTTCAATTTTAATACAAACTACTATTATTATGAGTGAAAATATTAATGTATTTTGGTGCAGTAGATAAATAATAAAAGAATACATTTAAATGTAACATTAAACTTACATATATTTTAAATAAACAAAAGATTCATATCAGTCTCTTCGGTTTCTTCATCGACCAATGTTTCAACGCAAATATTGCCACATTCTTCACATTTGCAAAAATTTGTATATTTTAAATTTCCTCTGAAACATTCACATTTCTTTGTCCTACGGGTTTTGTCTTTAGAGGATATATTTAACATTTTCTATAGTTTACCAAAAATTGGTGCCGGCCTAGTAAAGTTATCAACTTTTTCCCATCCACAGTTACAAATGTTCAAAGGTTCCATTATGCCCCTATCACTGGTGTACCATATTTTGGTTTGCAGAAGTGACCTAAATCACAAAACTTTTCAATTAAGGTATAAAAATCAAGCAATAAAAATGACTTACTTTAACAAACGTTGAGGAAAAGCATCTTCAGTTAGAGGAATCTTCATCGATGATTATAATGGCTTTATGATTATTTAGTATCGGAGAGAGTTGAGGTTTTTGGCACCCTTGGCTTTATACAAAATTGCAATGTAATCTCTATCAATGTTCATTGCATCTTTTATGTCTGCGGTTAATGGAAAGTTGCTATGTTTCCACACCAAGTCAAAGGCGGATTTTTTCCCTATTTTGCACTTATAGTGAAAAATTCTAAGCTCTTCAAAAAGAATTCATCAAACTATGACACTTGCGATGAAATTATGAGAAATTTTAGCCTGTTTGGTATCGAAATTCATCATTTGAACCAGGTTGGTTGGCTTCTTCTGTTTTTTTAAACGCCAAAAATTTGGCAAAGTTACCATCGAAATGGGGTAACTTTGCCACGGCCTATAACTTCTACAGGAAAGCAAAGATAGCCAAACTGCATAGCATATTTGGACTCCTTGGAAAATTTCCTTCAAGATAGATATAACCTTCTCTGAAATATGTCGAAAAATAAGCAAATTTCGACCTTTTATTTGAACATAGTTTATTTCCTCATACTAAATGAAATAAGTTCAAAAAAATATATTGTAAATTAACAAAAACACATAAACACTCAAGAAAAAAAACCAAAAAAGTTTTTACAAACTTCTCAAGAAAAAGTGTATTCTGACACACCATGAAATTCATAATTTTCCTCGAACTTGAGCAGGAACTTGGCGGTAACAAACCTTTACAACTTCACTTTAACAATGGAGCTACGTCATCAACTGGCGGAAAATAAAATCTTTTAGTAGATCTTCTCAGAAATTTCACTTTATTAAAATCTCCTTCCTCGATATAGATAATTTGTGCAATGAAATAAACTTTTCTCTTTGTAGCTTCAAGTTGTACAACTACAAAGCTTCCTTTATTGACTACTCTCGCTTCAGTCTCTTTTGGATATATCTGCTATCTCTTGGATATCATTTTTCACATATGTCTCCTCCGTCTCTGAAATTTCTTTTTTTTCCATTGGATCTGTATCTTCCTCTAAACGTTGGTTTGGTAAACGTCTTCTACGCTAACGGATTTTCCGGGTTTAACGCGGACTATCTTTTTCCTTATTTTTTTGCTGGGAGCTTCTGAACTGCTAGTTTTTTTAAGATAATCTACAACAGCCTCTCTTACTTGGTTAGTGACATTTAAATCAAGCCTCTGTTTCGGTAGCTTCATTTTTGTTGATTAAACAAATCCCAGCTTTTCGGAATCCGTTTTTCATTATAGAGGAATGGTTTATCTCAATTTTCTGCATCAATGCCTCAAGTAAATTTGGGAAACTGGTTTTATTCAAAACTGAATCTTTTGAATTTCTGATTTTGTAATTAGTCAAAATATGCTTCAATGCTATTTTTAAAGGTCTAAAGAAACGTATGTCTAAGAAAAAAAAAAGAAAAAAGAAAAGTGGATTTATTTCAGGAGATACTCCAAGCACAAAAATGTGGAGTAACTTTGCCACCAGTCTCAATTTTCTACTGTGTAGCAGTTTGGCAACATCTAATGCATTCACAACTCTAACCTATAATAATCTACCTAATACTCAAAACCGGTATATCTACTGCTAAAGGTTTTCTTTCCACACACCTTAGTACAGCAACGTATTCAAACATGCGTAAATATAGCAATATACTTATCCACTTATAATTACTTAATTAAGTTTGACTTACCGTAATATTTTATCGCAGACGGTAAGTTAGACTACCACTTGTTGGTCGGGTAATTTAAAACGATACTACAGTGTTGCCTAATTTTAAAAATGAATTTTATTTAATATCACTACTCGTTTGGCAAAGTTACCACATCAGGCAAAGTAACCCCGTTTTACGGTATTGTGATTTGAATGGCCTGTTTTGAAGTATACTAGAATTTCTTTCAACTTTTCAATATATTGAGCTAAAATACAGAACCAAGACGACAACGTCAGTATCATCAGATTGCACTGTAATACTTTTTGCATGGTTGGATTTATCTAACAAATGCAAAATCAATACTCTTCTAAACATAGCTTTAGATCACACTATGCAAGTTTCTGAGTTTTTTCTAACTTGTTTATCCTGCTCTAACAAAAAAGTTTTAATCTTGTGTTTTTTTATTAGTTTCTAGAAATTACCATTGTCTGTGAAAAAGGTTTTTTCTATAAATTCACTCTAATTTTTTTTGAGCCGTAGTAAGGCAAGTGGTTAATTTGTTCTCAATTTCTTTTCGAACAATTCATCCCGTGGTAATATTGATTGAATTTCTAGGAATCACTGATAAATCAAATGTATTTGCCATTGCTCACTAAACAGCTGTACATTTTCAAAATGTCGCACTCGTCTCGTTTTTTAGCGGGATTGCACTGTTGGCGTTGCCGAAAATAATTTTGGAATAATAATTCATCAAATTTTGTTATATAATAACTTGTTGTCTGTTGCCATACAGTAGATAGAATTTTTTCCATCAATAGTTTCTTCAGATGTCAAAATTGTCGATGGTGGCATGAATAAAATTACCTTCAGTAACTTCTTTAAGATTTGGAAAAATATATAACCTACTATCTCTGCGGAGATTGATTTACTTGCGCAATATTTGTTAAGAAAGTTCTGATTTCTTCATAGGAGCAACTGCTGTATCCCATTTATATGTATAGTATATCTTTAATTTTTGTACACTTAGTTGTGTAATAAATTTCTAATCCCAGACAATATATTATTTATGCATTTGTGTTTGTTCTTCTGAAGATTTCCAATACAGCAATTTCAATGCATTCGGACATTTTTCCTTTCATATAATCTTGATCATTTAGAATCAAAGACACAAAGTGTAACAGTTTGATAAGTTCTTCATCTTTACAGTTTTCCAATGTTATACTTTCTAGTGATAAATACGACGTAGTAGTTTTAGATCTTTTTTTATTAAACAAAGCGTTCCTTAAAATATTTACAGTTTTACGCAAAGTTAACATATCATATGATTGGCATCATCTGCAGTTGTACAAAAAGAATTGTCACTAATGTCATTTGATTCCTGGTCTGGTACGAAAGTGGTAAGTTTTTTTGACTTGCAATATCTTAAATTGCAATTACTTATATAATGACTATAGCATGATTGATGATATTTAACATCCATTGCAAACAAATCAAAATACGTAAACACTTTTGCCAACATTTTTATGTCATTTCTTATCTTAGCATCATTTAAAACTTTTTCTTCTGGTTTTATCACTACTACCTGTACTGATAGAGATAAGCTTCTTTTTTTTGATGTTCGTGACTTGTTGCAGATATCTGATATCAAATGAATCTTCTGATCTGCTGCTATTAACGATGAAGCTTTTTTGAATGGTATTCTACATTTTGACGACCGGTAAATCATTTGTAACATTTTTTGTGATATTTAAAATTATGTCTCATTGATTCCAACAATTTTTTGTGGGGACCAATTTTGGTCCAATCATCTTCATTTCTTCTTTCAGTTACATATACAATCGCTTGAATGCCTCTAATTCTAGGTTTTTGTGTCACTTTGTTGGAAGTGTCTTCGCTGCATCCATTTTTGCGGTTTCTTACCTGATTACAACAAAAAAACTTTGTATCATTAAGATCAAAATGGTCACTAACCTTTACTTAATAACTTATACCTAATAAAATAGATATAAAACTTACCGGCAATGTTCAATTTTTAGATTAATATACATTCAAAAGTACTACTTTAATACAAAAACACTAAATATTGGACACTAGTGACATTATGTCGATGTAGATACCGACTAGTAATACACGTATTCTTTTCCTTGTTCAATACCCACTCTCGCCCTATAACTCGTGCTCTGTCGCACTCACGGCGGTTGTGCTGGTTCTGGCGCACTTATAACAGATAAAAATAACCTTATTTTTGAAACACGACTATATGTTATTTGAAATAATATGCTGCAAAAAGGTCATTTTAAGTAAATATGTTAAAAAAAACTAAAATCCATATCGTGAAAAAAAAGTTAACCATGTTTAAAGTCGGAACTTCATGGATTTTATCCCGTTATTTCCATAAAAAGAGATTTTTCTGTGGAAATTAGAAAATGTTTATTTGTAACACTTATTACATTTAAAAAACGTATATTTTGAGTTCAAACGGTCAGAACTTTTTTCAGTACCACAAAAAAGTTGTAATACGAGGCTTCAGTGCCTACTGAATTTTTTTCCTACTTAAATAAGCGACTTGGGAGTGTCTATCCGCTCCACTATCAGTAGTTCTATTGCAAAACGCAAATAAAGTTTCATACAATTGACGTCAAACACATTTTTCTAAATTATTAAAGTTTTCAACATTAGTTAAATTGCAAAAATATTAGTTATTATTTATTTATGCAACAGAATTACAACATCAAAGTGTAAGGGGTTTACACACATTTTTACAGTAAGATAATTTTAATCCAGGTTTTAAATTAGAGAATCTTAATTAAACAAAATCACTTTCTCTCTCCTTAGAAAGTACTCGTCGAGAAGCAAATTTAGATTTTTATTAAATTAACGACTCTATAAAACAAAAAATACTAAACAATATTTTATCACACTCTATTCTTTGGAAAATTTCTCTTCCTTTAAATATTATACTAAAGATCAGTCTTCCCTTATCTTCTTCTCTGCATATATTTATTATTCTCCACACTTCTGTGATTCTGTCTTCACTTTTTCAATGCTAGTTCTAGTTGTATCTTCTTCCTTTTCTACTCTTCTTTACTTCGCTTTTTGACTATTTTTTTTCTTCTAACATATCCGTACAATTTAACCTTCGTTAAAATTTTCCTTATTACGCATTGAATTTCCGTCACATTAACATATTGTTTTTTTTGTTTTGTGCGTACGTGACTTTTGCTCGATTTCCTTATATCTGCAGAGTTGCAAGATTCAGTCAGTTTGTTGGCTTCACCTTGAGACAAAACTTCTGCTGTATTATTATATTTTCCTGGATGTAGATCAACGTTTTCATCGTCTAAAAGTTTTAGTAGCGGTACGTCCAGTATTCGTCATAAGAATAACCCTTTGCCGTTTTTCAGGTAGTTGATATTCGGCTCTAGCTGAATTTAGTTGCGTGTTTGATGCATGTATGGTAACGGAAATTAAACAAATTACGAGTTTGAAGATAGTTAACGGAGTTATTCGTGATTTCGTAAGTGTTCAGATAATATAATTTCTTCATACCAAAATATGTTATCTTCGAAGTCACTGGGAATTTAAGTTCGTACCCAGTTTTCGCAATAATACTGTTTTAAAATTCCTGTACCACTAATATAATTGCCTAATTAGTGCAGCGTTTACCAAAAAGAATTTATTATACCAACATGCCACTTTTGGCGTCTATTAAAAAGAATTATTTTAATACGACTTTTCGATTTCGTCTTCTAACGTCTCCCGTTTTGCACTTCCAATTCCGCCGATTCCGATGCTAAAGAAGATAACTCAATAGATCCCACTAGGTCCAATAAAAAGAGGAAGACCAGGAAAAGAATGTATAAAATTAGTAGAGAAAGATGCAATAATCCTGGGAGTAACAGGTTAAAAAATGCAAAAAAACTAGGGAATGGAAAAAAATAACGTTCGAAGCTAAGATAAACAAGGGCCTATAAACAAACAAAGAAAAGTAATCTTCATCAAAAAAGTTTTAAGACGCCCAGCGTCAGCCATAATCTCAAGGTTAAACATGATTATGTCATATAATTGATATTATCTTTAAAATTTGGGAGGTTCAGAAATGACTACGTGCTTAACATTAAGTTAAGCTGTTTGGAAAAACCTAATCCGTAATGATTTATAGCTACCTGCTTTAGTGTTATAATTTTTGCTTCAGGTAGAGAACAAAAAATACTTCAAACAATTGTGATTTTAATTTGAGAATTAGTCAACCAAGGTATTTAAAATAGTAATCTTTGCAGTCGGTTCAATTATATTTTTAACCCTCAGCACAATGAAATGTGACGAAGAATGAACTTGCACACATCCTCGGAGAAAGTAAGTAACTAAGAGAAAAATGGTGAGAGAAATGTAAATCTCGCTCGGAAAACTTGGCAGGTATAGATGTTAAACTTTAAGTCGCTGCCTTTGACTAAATGAGCACCATGACCACTCTTCCAGGTAAGGTTATGTGTGCAAGCGAATTAAACAATTTGATTCCTCCAACTTTCTCCAGTTACCTTGATGATGATCAGGAAATCAAAGATTAATGAAGTAGTAACCGGGTTCTGTTGCATTGTAAAAAATGTTATTCCGTTTGTTTTGCCGACATTGGGCAATTTCAATATCTCAAGGTCCTTCAAAGGACAGAGATTAACTTTCAAATTTCACAGTTCAAGTATAAACTGAGAAAGTGTTTTCCGTTTAAGTTTTTTCTTCGTTTCCATTTTATTCTGCAGCTTTAACAAATTTGGTGGTTTTTATGGCACGCTCGACTTCTCAGGTATTACGATTTTTCTTTACTGCTGCATTTTACTTGCTGTTTAATCTCAAAAGGGTTGCATAATAGTGTTGTCATGGAAGGTCGGTGCGAAACGTCATCAATTGTATGCGGTCCAAAATCTGAGTATTCGTATGATACATTACATTATTTTCCAGTTCCAGTCACGACATTGACAAAAAAAATAACTAATATAAAAAAATAGCCAACAAAATAATGGCCCCACCAAAGATATTGCTCTTAACAATTTTCTTTCCATCCTTATCCACTTTGTTCGTGCTCGTAGTGACGCGTTTCGCACTTTACATGTACATCGTTTACAGTTTGAACCAAGTTGGCGTTACGCGTTTCGTACGTTAATTTAGCCCATCTATTTGATTCATTTATAATATTATTTGTCTTTAATCATAAATTTTTGTTCAACGTTATATTAAAGTGAATTTTTATAATATGGTTAATTTACACAAGAGGTTATTTTGGTTCAATACCTATGTTGTGGGTGTATAACGTCTTTCAGCAAACTCGTTCTCTTCAAAACCTTCGTACTCTTTGACGGCCATCAATTGTCCACAAACAAAACTTACATTAGTCACTAAAGACAATTTTATTCCACTCATGAAGTCAACTATGACGCTTTTCACACTATGCCTTCTGTGGCGAGTTTGGAGGAAAACGTCGACTTAGACAGTGTGCATATATCCCAAAAGATTTGTTGATAAATTGTTGTTATTGACTATGAAGGTTCTTGTACAATCTACAGTAACCGTTCTTTAAAATTTGAAATTGGTTTTGTATTGCCATTCACCTCGATCTTCTCGACCACTGCTGCTAAGGTTTGGTCTTCCAGTGGGACAGACCATGTACACTAAATCGTGTAATGGTATTGTGGTATTGATTTACTCTTCTTCCAATTTCACGAAAAGAAAAACCTGCCTCCTTCATACCTTTACTTCAACCAGCAAAATCAGAAACATGGGAAGATTTTGAGTTTTCGGGTTTCCGACTCCCCACGAACCCTTGGCATTCCGTCGTTTTTTCGTGAGGGAAAATGTTCCCTTTTGCGACGCCATAACTCGAAAAATGTCGGTTGAATAAATTCGTGGGATCTGAATAGAATGGGTGCCTTTTCCGCCAATCCAAGTCATTTGTTTCTGCAAAACCTATTTTCGGTCTTATATCTTAAAGTACCTATAAAAATGACTAAAATTGTAACGCGCAAAATTCTCCGCAAAAAGATTACTTTAGACCGCTTGATTGTACAGACACGGCATTGCGAGTTATAGCCGATCAAAGGAAATTAACCCTTTTCGCGATTATAGAAAGGTTCCGGAATGGGGAGGGTGGAATACAGCAACTACAAACCTATGTGGTTATTTTTGTTTGCGCAATTATTTCTCAATTCCTCTCTTTTTTCAAAACAATTTCCCCAGACTATAAGCTTGCAGCAACATTTTACTTTACCAAAGTTTCAAATTGGCAACATTATGTTTTCTGGGTAGTAAAATTGAGAATATATATGTCGCTTTACAGACCTTAGAGTCCCAGACCTTTTTTAGAAATTTATGTCTATCTCGTTCTATCTTCTGCTATTCGTACCCAATATTTTATTTCTATTTCTCTCAAGTCTTCTATTAAGCACTCTAGCCATTGTTTTTTTAGTCTTCCTCTCCTATTTAGCCTTTCTGGTTCTTTATATAGTATTGTCTTTGGTATTCTGTGTGCCGGCATTTGTATGATGTGTCCGAGCCACCTCATTTGGTTTTGCTTGACTATGTTTACTGTGCTCGGATACTTTTGTGACGGTATTATTTACGAACAAACGAAAATTCGTAATCAAAAATTGATTTGTAGAGCAATTTTTCCCTAGAGAATAGACAACTATATTTACACTTATGCGATGGGGGCGAATTTTTGGTTGTAAATTTTTCTGGGGGTTTTATTAATTTGAGATTGTCGGCTCTGAAAATTTCTCCTTATTAGCCGGTGAAAAAAACGTACTTTCTTTTTTTTTTCTATTTGGTAACCCGAGTGTGAAAGGTGTACATTGAACATCATCTGAAATTCGAACACCTCCTGTTCGTGTGTGAATACAATTTTACTTTTTTTTTAATGAAGTATTAGCTATCACGGTTTCTATCAATTGCAGACACTTTTTTTCCTTCGTGTGCTCTTTGCTTTCTCCTATGAGTCTGCCTCAATTATGGTTATGCTGGCGTATGGATAATAATCCGAAAATTACTTTTAAGATAACGAAGCTGGGTTTGATATTATCAGTGAAGGTCACCAGCGTGGGAATTTAAACCTACCTTGGAGCTTCTTTTGTTGTCAAGGACACCACACAAGATAAAACTGTTATCTGGTTTATTGTGAGCAATTTAGCAACTGTTATCAACGGAGTCCATCTTGTCTTTCCTTTCTTCGCCGGGCACTAAGTACTGCCGGATTTGGATACGAGAGCTGTCACATCTGTCTATTAACCTTCAAACACCAAAACCTTCCTATGTACAAGCTAAGTTAATTCTTTTTATGCATGTCATTCATTATTTCGCGTTTTATGTACCCGTACTAAGGCTGTGAATTTAACAACCTACCTTTGCGCTGTGTAAAGAATCTCTGTAAACTAGAAAGATCTTTCAAGGTATTTAATCGTGTTGCGTTTTGAAATTATTAAGATAATCGGCCAAGGTCCGGTACCTTACGTAATTTGTTTTCAAGTACATTAATAACAATATAAGCCACGCGAAATTGGTGGATCGCTTGCATGGAACGATCGGTGCTACGACTGTCAAAATTTTATAGTACACTATAACAGCTAACCTATTCGGGTGTTTGTGCCTAAATTATTACTTATTTCTTAACTCGCTCTCTTGAATTATTAATTCGGTAATTGAACATATTTCTCTAAACCAGATTATATTTGTGTGACTATGTATTTCTATGTGCGTTGTGATTGAAGTCTAGTCGCTATAATTATATGTTTCTACCAACCTGCGGTTTGTTTCTTGTGTCTACGAGTTCTTAATGGTTCTAGAAGATCTCTTATACGCAATCTAAGTGGCGCCTTATAAATTCTTCGTGAAGTGTAGAAGCCTTCATTTTAACGATTCTAAATAAGCCCACGACCACTCCCAACTAATAGGAGCTGCCGGCAAGGTTTTCTAACACTGCTAACTCGTTATTTAGTTTGTTTACAAATAAACCGTAACAACTTGCACAATTTATTTATTCTGTATTTCTTCTGCGTTTTCATAGTTATCCTTCTTTTATACTGTCATATATTTTCTCCCAAAAACATAGTTTGTTTATGTTGTTTTGTCTTAGTACCCAAGTCTGATTATAGTTTTACATACCTACTTTCACTTTCAAGCACTTGGTAATATGTTTTGACTTTAAAACTTTATTTAGAGCTGTTGCACTTCTCAAACCGTGTGTTATTCTTTTTTCTATTTTGTTGGATTGTTATTTCTGTTTCTAGGTAGGGTACTGTGTCTGTTCTTTCAAATCTGAGTTGTATGTTTTGGTCTTCATATTTTATTAGTTTATTATTTTATTTACCGCTTGATCCACAATCATTTTCACTAGCTGTATTAATTCGTACGAGAAATTAAGTTTTTTCATTGCTTTTCATTCTTTCTGTATATTTTGTCATAGGCTTGTTTAAAATCCAAGAAGAGTATGTTCTTTTTTCCACATTTTTCTTGTATTTGCCGTAAGGTGTATTATTGATCCACTACGAATCTATTTTGTCTGAAACCGCATTGGTATTCTCCTATGACTCTTTCCGTTTGTTCTGTCAGCCTATTATTCATTATAGTTGCTAGTATTTTGTAGGTAGTGTTTAGTTGTGATAGAGGTCTGTAGTTTTCACGTCTTAATTTGTCCCCCTTTTTATGTATGGGTATTAAAATATACTTCTCTCCATTCCATTGGTTTTGTTTTGTTTTCCCATGTTTCGTTTAACAACTCAATAATTCTTTCTGTTGTTAAATGTTCCTTTCCATTTTTTATCAGTTTATCTGGTATTTGGTCACTACCCGGGCTCTTATTTTTCTTCGACCTCTTGGTCAGTGGTGGTACTTTTCTGTTCTCTGTGGATAGTCTTCTAGCTGTACTGCTTCAGTTTTTTTCTTCTAGAGTGGATAGTTCTTGCCATCTAGCTACTGCATCTCTTTTTCCCGCTATAAGTTCACCCCTATTCTTTCGGTAGAATGTTCTTATCTATTGTTTATTATGTTATTCTTCTATTTCTTCAAGTATACGTAACTGTTGTTCTCTTTTAGTATCTTAACATAGCTTTTTTTCTTATCTTCTTTCTTCTTTGTACACTTTTAATTTTCTCTTGTTACATTTTTACACATTTTCAATTTGGCTTCTGTTTTCTTTTCCAGGATTGTTTCACATTCTTGATCAAACTATGATGTTCTTGTTGGGCTGCTTGATTTATGGATATCTTTATTTTTTTCCACTTTTGTTCGATGTCCGTGTTCTCAACTACATTTTCAAGTTACTGATTATATTTTTCTTTTGTGTCCTGTTCTTTAAGATTATTTTCCAAGTTCAATTTTTTTTGTTCTCTAACCTTCCTATCATCTCTTTTTTGGTAACTATTGCTTTAACTTAATTCGTATCATAGCGTCTCTACAGCTTTTTATGTCATTTATACAGGTTGCGTGCATTTCCTCGATAAGCACATGGTTTATTGTTTTTCCATCAAGACTTCTCTAAGTGCCTTTGTGTATAGCCTTGAGGTTTAGATACGTTGCTCTTATTACTAGTTTTTTATCCGCTGCAAAATTTAGCTGGTTCTGTCCGTTGTTAGCTGTTTTTAAATGTTTGCTAAAGTTTTAGATCATTGGCTTATTTCTATTTTCTCTTCCTAGTTTACGTTAAAATTACCAATCGTGCTTTGGGATTTTTTCAAATTCCTGGTCAGTTTTTGTAATACTGCTGGTTTTCTTCGTCTTCCATCTTCTGGTATCTTCCCTGTAGTCTCAAATAGCACAATCTATTATTAATTTCTTTAAAGTCTTCTAGAGCTTTTCGTAGAGTTTTTGGCATAAGAAAATCATTTCTATTCTGTAGCTCCCCGCTACTTTCCTTTAATGTTTCTTGTAATGCGATTAAGTCGATTTTATATCTTCTAGCTTCCCTTAATTGTTGTAACGCCCCCTTTTCATTTAGGCTTTGTACCTTCCAAGTAAAAATTTTAGATTACATACTTCTGCGTTCACTTTCTCTTTTTTACTGTACTAATTTCTAACTTATTTATTTTCTCAAAACATGGTTCTGGTTGACTTTTGATAGTCATTTATGTTTCACGAGTATATCGTGTTATTTTTTGTTTGTTATTTACTATCCGTTTTTGTATTTTTTCGTTTATTTTTTTTATGTGTAGCAGTAATGATTTTCTCTCTTGATTTCTTTTTTCTTCTCTTTTTATAAATTTGGTTTTAATTTTAATAATTCCGTATCACTAGCGGGTAGTCCTTCAATGTTTCTTTCAAATTTCTTTAATTGTATACTTATTTCGTTTAACATTTGAACCTTGATGTTAAGTGCACCTGGGTGGTGTTTGGTTTGCCTACTTTTCGGCGTCCGTTTCTGTATTGGTAAGCAAAGGCAATTGTGGCGTTATCACGTTTTCTCGTACAACTTTTTGTCTTTAGCCACTTTCTTTCAATTTTGAGTTATTTACATACTCTGATCTTTCTGTTACTTAATATTACCTTTCCGCCAATTATTTTAATCTTTCACTACACTTCATTCGCCGTGGAATTGAGCTATATTACAGTTATCGCATAGTCGAAAATAGTACAGCGTGATTCAAAAAAATGTTCATCAAACTTTGCCATGAACGACAAAGTAAGATATAACAGGTGTATCTTAGCTTAGCTTGTGCATTTGTCAATTCTGACAGATTTAATTTCAATTTATGATTGTGTTGACATTATGGTTCAACACATCCAGTTTTATTTCATGGTTCACTTTGATGAAAAATTTTTGAATCACGGGTTATATTAAAGAATTAGTTTCAGAAGACGCATTTTATAAGACGCGTACAGTTTCGAAATACGAAAGTACGAGTTGCTAAAATGCCTTCTGAAACAAGTTCTTTATACTATGTATTCTATTTTGGGTTTTTCAGAATGATTTTAAAATAAAATTTCGCGAGTTTTTAAACTTGGGGAATTTTGAAGTACAGTAAAACCTCTATTTTCGGCCTGCTCTTAAAAGCGACCACCTCTAAAACCGGCCAAGTTTTTCAAGTCAAAAACCAATTATACGAAAATATCCATATTAATGACCTCTTTGATAACGGCTACGGCCACTTCTTCGAAAAATACATGTAATTCTACCCCCCATTTCCGGCCATTTTTATGTAAGGTTATTAGTAGACAACAGCTTAGCGGTTCAAGTTCATAATAAATAATTGTTTCATTGTGTGAGGCTTAAGTAATTACCGGTATTTAAGAACGGATTTGAAAATTTGTTCGATTTACAATAGACTGTCTAATGACACTCTCTGTAATCAGAGAAAGTGCAAATAAAAGGCTCATGAAGCTCACCCCAAAAATCGTATTTTGCGTACATAGTTTGAGTTAGTATGTTTAACAGTGCTGTTACATATAGACGTACGAAAAAATTACAATGTCGCTAAAAAGAAAACGTTCAATACCAGTGCTAGAAAGTTGGCTGAAAAATTTAGTGTTGAAAGAACACACATTAACGATATTTTACAAAACAAATGTGATTTAAAAAAAGCTAATTGTGAAAGTTGTGCTTGAGGTTTTAAAGGTTATTTTATTTACTTGTATTCATAATTTTGTAGAACTAAATGTAAGGTTATACCTTACCATGGTTTTTAGAAGACTTGAGAATAATAATTAATTATCGAAACCATGGTAGTCGACATAAATTTTAGTTATAAGAATAAATAGATTTTTTGAGGATGGTGTACTTTTTATCTGAAGATTAAAGAAAGTTCCAATACAGAGCAGAAGACAAAATTTAACTGAAGATTTAGAAATTGGCCGAGTAGTTTACAATTGGTTTTCTAAGCTAGAAATAAAAATATGCCTATATCTAGACGCTTAAATAAAGAGAAAGTATTGGAAGTTGGAAATTTAAAAATGACGGATTTTGGTGGCTTAAGAAATTTTGTCAAAGACATAACATAACCTTTAAAAAAATTTGCGGGGACTCAGCTGATATTAACCTGGACACTGTTGAAGCTTGGAAAGCAAAGCTGTCAGTAATATTGAAGGAGTATTTACCCAAAAATGTGTACAATGCTGACGAGACCGGATTTTTTTACCTTGCGATGCCAAACAAAACGTTCTCTTTAAAAAACGATAAATGTAGTGGTAAAAAAGCTGCAAAACAAAGATTGACAATTTTATTTTGTACAAATATGGAAGGTGATAAGGAAAATCCGTTAATCATTGGAAAAAGTAAACACACAAGATGCTTTAAAGGCTTTCATATCAACAAATTGCCCTTAGAATGGGTATCTAATAAAAAAGCTTGGATGGCGGTAGAGATTATGACTTCCTGGCTAAAAAAAAATTGATGAAAAAAGAAAATAGAAAAGTTTTATTATTTCTGGATAATGCCACGTCTCATCCTAAAGTGACTCTTGAAAATGTGAACATTATTTTACTACCCCCAGACACTACATCCAATTACCAGCCACTGGATCTAGAATTATCCAAAACCTTAAGATGACCTACAGGAAATTTTTAATCAAAAGGCTGCCGAACGTCCTTTTGAAGATGCGGAAAAAAGTATCAATTTAACCAGCCTGGAGAAACGTTTCGCCTATTACAATTGCTAAATGTTTTGCGAAAGCAGGATTCTTGAAAAATGTCCTGCAAGAAGATTTCGATGAACAAGACAAAATTCCACTACCTCAACTTTTTCCTATATTACTAGAAGGTAATCAAGGTGTAAGCTTTGAAAATTATGCATCTATTGATTGTGATATTTTGACCGAATGCCCCAATTTAAGTATTCAAGATATAATCAGTGAATTAGACTATAGTGAAAGCTGTGATTCGAACAATAAAAGTGGTGCAGAAAAATCCGAAGTTTTTACGTCAAACATTAAAGATATGGATGAAATGTGTGAAAAACTAAGAGATGTCCAAAGTTTTCTATTTTCTAATGATAAGAGTACTTCAAATTTTATCAAAATGTGAACCTTCTGTTCTACAAACTAAACTTAAAAATGTAAAACAAACCTCAATACAAAAATATTTTACAAAAATGTAATTTAATGGTATGTATATGTATGTAATTAATTATTGTAATAGGTATAACAGCCACCTCCATATACCGGTCAGTTTTGCAGCAAATTTTAGTGACCGCTATTTAGAGATTTTACTGTATAATTACTGTATAGGGTGGCAATATTTTCATTAAATTTTGGTTTAAAGGTAGTTTAAGTTTAATTAGTACATTTATCATACGTTTAACTTTAAAAAATTGATGAAAATAAAATTAAGTAAATTAAATCTACTGAACATTAATTACGATTTAAATTAACGCTCGCCGAACGTAACGACAGCTTTGACGTTTAACATCAAATCAGTGTTACCACCGTTTGGAATGAAAATTGTTCTATTTGTATAAAAGAACTGAATTTTTTATAAGAGAACTCATTTGGGTGCTTTTATAGCTCTGTAAGCGATTAATTCTGCTCAACTTTTTTTAATAACATTTTCCAATATTGTTAAATTTAAAGGTACTTTACTCTTGAGTAAAATTCATATTTTTGACAAACGTCGTATACGACTAAAAAATTTGATATTTGATGACTGTATTTTAGATTTTAGAACATGCAGAACTTTTATAAAGAATAACTTTTTTTCTAAAATTAATAATAAAAAAGTTTTCATATGATTCCAACTTAGGGGGACATACTGTAAGTAACGGAATATAATGACGTCACAAACGTGGCTGCTATTCGTAAAAATAAAACTTTTTTTTTTTTGTCAATTTTAAATGCATTATAGTTACATGAATAAATTTTCTTAATGGTTTTGTGCGTAGATCAATATTATTTATATTGACGTTTTAAAATAGAGTGAAAAATCATTATTATCCTTTTAAAAAACTGTCCTCTATGATTATTTAGAAAATTACATTAAAACCAGAATTAAAACAAACAAACAAGCAAGTTAAAAAAAATTGCAACAACATTAAAAGAAGTTTTATGCAAATATTTCCATAAATTATTAGATTTTAAATGAAAATTCCACTTCTAACTACTTCGTAGACTTTTATATTAAAAAAGACTAGACGGAATAAAAAACAAGAAAATCTCGGTATGAACAATATGAAAGTCGAAAGTATAATACGGTTCAACACATAAAGTTTCTATGAAGAACTGAAACTTCGGCATTCTCAAAAAGTGAAAGAGAAACAAAAAACACACACAAACGTTATAAAGAGGTAATAACAAAATCAAACTTTTTAGAGTTGAATTGATTTAGAGTGGCTAACACAATCAAATTTTCTTAAATATCAAACAAATTTAGTTATTTTTTAACGTGCTTACAATATTTCGTGTATCGTAGTAATTTAACGCAACCCTCATTCGAAAAGCTCTTTCATATGCTTAATTGGTAGTTTAAATTCCAAGTTGAGTTCATTTACCACAGCACTGAATAAAGCACCGTACTTAATTCGAGGTTATTTTAAAAACCAACATAAAAATACGGCTAACAGCATTACCTTCTTTTAAACTGATTATTTGGGCAACGTTGAAATGAATGCGGTTTCGGATTTTATGCGAAAAGGAAAACTATATTATTTAAATAATTTTTACCTTTTTTCACAATAAATTGTATGTACGATAATTTATTTATTACGCAAATGCGGTTGACAATAAATTATACGCCTTTTTTCAGGTTTGAATGAAATTTTCTTTTTGTTAAAGTTATTCGCCTGTAGTAATTTATTACTTCTTTGTATATGGGTGAATCCATGTCAACAATTTTTTTGAAAAATGTGTTACCCTTTTTTTGGTGTTATTTTTATTGCTAAAAATAAGCAGTCTGTATCTTTCAATTGGTAAGTAATAAATTAGTAGCATTTTCACAAAAATAAAAGTAGCAAAAATTTGTTTTTATTGGTTTAAGCTACCGAGAAAACAGACAGTAGTCCAGTTTCTAATTAACTAAAAGCTAAAACCTTATTTCTAATAATACTTTCAGGAAACCTTTTTGGGTATTAACATTACGGTTTTATTTTGTTTTAATTATTTATCGACATTTTTTACGTTTATAAACGTACTTCTACTAATATTTTTGTCATTGGTAGTATTGCTACTTAAAATTTGTAAAATTTTAGAATGTAGTTTTTTTTAATTACGAACTGCTATGATTTAAAATTATGTAGATAAATAAAAATCCCTTTGTTACTAATTAATAATCCTAAACTTAATGAAGTTTTTAAAACCAAATCAACGTCGTTGTTTAAAAAAAATACTGTTACAAATCTTATCGTTACTGTTTCTTATTGCGAGTTAGGTATAAACACGGAGATTATTTGTTTAACACGTACAGTTCTTGGATAAATATTCACAATATTACACGCTACGATTTATATTAACTCGCATTATATGACAATTCGCAACTGAACTGAACCACTACATGACCACGCTTTTATAGTTGTAGAATAACATTGTAGAAGATTCTCGAACATCTAGGAGGACAAAAGTTCTGGTCGTTCTGGAATCTTCGATCATTCTTATTTACTCTGAATTCCTGGTAGCGTAATAATAATTGTTTCTAAAAACCTTTTGCAGAATCTTTCCTTTTAAAATAATCGCTAAGCTTTATTCTACGTATTTAAATTGCGTTTAATTCCATTCACACAGAAAAATTGTTTTACGTGATAGTTGTCCAATTTCCTTATCATGCTTAGTTGCAAGACGCGTTCAGTTTATCGACTTCACCTTTAAATAAAATAAATTCTTGCTAGTAAGTTTTGTGCCGTTTAGGTTTTTGTTTAAGTAAATGTGTGAACAAACCCAAAATTAAAAAGTGTTTAAATCTTGTATTGTAACTGACATTTTGTACATATATTTGAGTTAGTAATGCAGACGCGGAAGGTTAAGGTTTTGTATTCGTCGCCGATAAAATTTAATTAGATAAGTTGTTTTATTAATAAAAGTTAGCGATCACGAAATCAATTTGATTTTCACTATTTCAGTAATATTAATCTCGTATAAACTTTGTTTATTTGGTAAGTTTATGTTATGTTTTAAATGCAATAAATCCTGTAGATTTTTTTTGTAACAAGTATATTTTATTTATTTATTTGTTATGTTAACTTTTAACAAATTCGTGTACCCTATCGGATGGGCTTTCAGTGAACAAGGACTAAAGCTATTTAACGTCGTGACCTTATTTCGTGCCCTCCCGACTTACCATTTTACGAAGGTAAATCATCTCGCGGCCCAGTGTTATGTTACGTTTTGTTTCAAAATTGTCGTTAACTTTTTTTCGCATGTAACAAATTTTTTGAAGTTGTTCGCTAATCTGTACTTTTTTCATAGTTTTAGGGACATAATCCACTACAAATAATCCATTCATTACAGACATCACAAAATATTCAAACATTTCCAAGCATAAAGTTTCCATTGAGAACCAACAACTCCTAACAATATATCTTGGTTCATGAACAACACGATAATTATTTCGTCAACAAAATTATTTCATAAAAACTAATAGTGATGTTTATAGTTTTTAAACTAGTTGCTTTACCAAACAAAATTTTAAGAGATATCTTCAAAACAGTGTAACAATGTAGCGTGTCCGTACCAAACACGAGGCATTTACTGCAATTAAAACTCAATTTAATTTCATTTATTCACAAAAAGATTTAATTTTAATAACATCTCAATATTTTTTTATTTTAGGGGCTCAGATTTAGTAAATTTTTATGCTTAATTTTCAAATGTTTTCATTGCCAACTGAAAATACAAAAATGAAAGCAAATGGCTCAAATTCAAATTTGTTTTTATTTTTTATTAAATGAGGAACCAAAAATTAATTATCAGTGTATATATAAATAATTGTGACAACGGTAACCTCACAATCAACAAATCAAGATGTAAAAAGATTTTTCTTTAAAACCACTTTGGGCGGAATTATATGATTGGTATTTAAATTCCAAAAACGGTTTATTATCATTTGAACTGTTTGCGCCGATACGTTGGTGAATAATCTTGAATGATGCAACTGGATTTTGTTCCCTTATAAGTTGAATTTCTTTCATAAATATAATTTCACTAACAAAAATTATTTTTTCAATGTCACAGTAATCAAGCTATTCTTCGTTTGGATTGGAAAAAACAAAAGTTCTTGTTAGGAAGAGTTGATTAAAGACGCAAGTAAATGTGTTTTTCAGAGAATTTTAGATTCAGCCCTTGATTTCTGATTCAATTTTGATTTTTAATTCACCGCTTAGTTTCTTACTCACATTTGGATTTTAATTTACCGTATGATTTATCCTTCACTTGTCGAATACTAATTTGCCGCAAGATTTTAATTCGCTGCCTCATCTCAAGTATCCGTGATACTTCGCTGTATGGGAATAACTATCTTACTTTTTTTTATGTATTCTGGCTTGATGTCATATCTAGCTGAGACAGGTCAGGAGGTTAACCATTTGTTTGATAACATTCTACGTCACGAATATTGCAAGGACTATTTATTCAAATTTATTCAAGTTTTTCTTTTACTTTACGAAATAGTACGCTACCAAAAAAAAAACGAGATCGAGAGGAATACCATCATTTACAATGTTAATTTTTTTAAAAAGTCTAGTTAAATTATCTGAAGATGAGAAAATAGGTCTGATGTTCTTCTTTTCATTATAATTGAGAAAATAATGTCACTCCAAACTAATTTGCATGCCAAAAAAAAAAGCTTCCGTATCCACAAATAATAATGAAACAAAACGAATTTGCTAATGGAAATACACTTTTAACCAGTTATGGTGATTATTAGATAGATTAATCAGAACTAAGAAATTCTTATGTCTCCTCGTAAATGAGCGACGATGTGATTGATTGCTTAATAATTTTTACTTAAATCATAATAATTTGCACCCAAGAGTCAAGTAAAGAACACAATATCAATCAAATAGTCAAGAACGGATCAAACCAACGTCAATATATGCGCCAGAAACCTATCAAGTGGTGTAACAAATTTTACCTAAAGAGTCAATGCAGATTGGACAACAACATCGACAAAGTTGTGATCGGTTGGACTCAGACATTAGTTGTAAAATGTCAACTTTTGAACTACTTCAAAAGTAGAATCAAGTTAACATTTTTTCTTGATGTGGAAATATTGCTTAGCCTGTTTGATGTGTCTTGTAAATTTTTTTTTTGTGATCTTTTGTGGCAATTCATCTACTTATTGTGACAAAAATGGTTTACCTTTTTATGAGTTTGTTTTATAAATTGTCAAAGTGGCTACTATGTTAAGTGATTATACTAAACTTTCAAACAGTTTGAACTATGCTGTCCGTTCTGCCTACAAGTTTGTACCCAGTGGTGCTGCAGTAACAAAAATAATGTTTGTTATAATATTACTGCTTAGTGAAAACGCTTAACTTATAACTACAATGCCTTTGATAAATTACAGACAACCGCCACCGTTACGTCCCACGTCACTTCGCTCGCTAACACCACACCTGCTATATACATCTTCGGCATTGACATTAATGCCGAACAAAGAAAAGCCCACCTCCCACTTTCTTTCATCAACATGATGGAACAGACTTCCATTGAGACTGATGGACTACACACAACCCCATTGTCCAACAAACAGCTCGCCAAAATGAAACGACACAACCGCAGCAACACCTAGAAACGCTAAAACCGCGGCAACATCTAGAAACATCTTAACTGTTGCAACTGATCAACAAGCGATGTGACATAGCCATTCACAGTCAAATTCACACACACACTCCAACATACACGTCACGGAACTCATGCGTCCAAGTCTTTGAGGTTCAATTTTAGCTGGAGTAACGCTCTCGCTTAAACGTTACTCCTGGTTCTTGATGTCCTTCTCCTGTCACATACAGTACGCGCTAAAGCAGCAAGCTTGGTGTTTATTCCTCACGAAACTACTGGCCCTAAGTCATTTATCAAATACAGCACACACAATGAGGAAGCACAATTACGACAACCTTGTTACATCAGAACGAGTTACTCAAGTACATACAAATAACTATACAATAATTACTCAAGTCAAATCGGATTGAGTTCAGTGAAGCTGGTTCAAGTCAACCGATTAATCAAGTACAGCTGTTCTGATAATAATTATTCGTCAAATGCCGTAAACGTAACCTTCCACTTCGACTGTGTGGTCGTAATAGCAAATTATTCCAGAATTCACAAGTATTACAGATCAAAAATCTAGATGCCGACGTATATAAAAATAAAGATAGTCAAGTGTTAAATGTTAACGTACATGTAAGTAAAACAAGAGTGAAGCTAAAACTCATTTCTTATATAATAAGAAGATCCAATTCATTACAGACATCAAAGCAGCAGTCTAGATTATGCAATAATACTTCAAATCCATCTAGCCCTACAATGGACAAAAGAACATTGTGAGGATAAAGGTAATGAAAAAGCAAACATTCTAGCGGAGGAGGCTGAAAAACCCTTAACATGGCCAGATCCAACTTAACAGCAGGCATATAAAACTACTAATAAGGAAATAAAATGCCTACAAAAACACACTTCATATTGGATAGCAGCTCATGAACAAAAGCAAGAGTAAGAGCACATCTCTACTATAAAATTGAAAAATATGCGATATTGATCTTGGCACTCCAATTTTTCAACCGTAATGTCGATTCTGGCACAACGAAAATAAAGGTGGGAGTATGGCCGACCGCTTCAAGGTTGATTATTTTAGTCAAACAAGAATACATTTCATATTTCTACCGCCTACCTACAGGATTCTTATCATATCGCAATTTTCGTTTGTGTAACGGTACATTAGGGTCACGGTTCACTTCGTTATAAATATTTTATAAATTAAACTATACCGGCTTAAACAACAAACTAGTTTAATTAACATTTAACATTATCGTTATAAATTCATGTAACCACGGTTGAATTACGTACGTTAAGTTATTCTATAAGAAACATGCCAACAGTTAACTGTAACGACTTGTGTGTATTAAAGTGCATGGCGCTATCTAAGCGATAACTTTAATGCGTAAACAACACACACAAGTCGTTACAGTTAATTCTTGGCATTTTTTTTGTTTATACTATTCACACGTGTCCCTGTTTTACACAAGATGTCGTAAGACACACATTTTACTTGTTATTCTATAATCTTATTTCAATTAAAACAGCTGTCTCTGTGATAATTTGTTTATCGATATAATTTTTTTTGTCTATTTTTAAATCAAACTTGCCTTGAAGGAAAACAACTAAAGAAGACGCAAACATGTGGTTCTTTCTCTATTATAGGTTGGGTGTCTTTCTACATTCACGGTAAGTTTTATTTATTCACGCTTCTCTACGACAAAGAGGTAACTGAGTGGCGATCAACCTATTGTGTGTTTAAACCTTACCATCAGCTACATTTGCTTTCGTCAGAAATTTAACGTCACGTGGTCTGTATCAATTATATATATTCAATAAATAAATATTTAAATTGTCGCAAATCCACTTCTGTATACATTGAGCTTTAAAAACTCTGGATCTGGGACTAGACAAAAAAGGATAAAAATGTTGAACATAAAACTGGTTTTATGGAATTGTTTATTGAAGCAACGAACTTTAATATTTTTTAAAAGTTATGTTGTTGGCAAAATCCTTGTAGCTTAAGAATTGCTTAAGCGTCTTGTTTGCAAACCAATGTCTCTGAATAAAGAAACCCACGCATTAAGAATAATATTTTCGTATAACTTACATTTTTCTGTATTACGAAGATTAAAATGGTAGCTGTAATTACATTTATCGTCTGACATCACAAAGCCGCAATCCTATGATACGTGTTGTTCCATTTAGTTACCTAATGATTATTGTATTAAGCTGAATGTGAAGATGTTTTTTTATGTTAAATTTTTAGAGAATAAACTAGTGTTGGTTCTTGAAAATAAGTTTGTTTTTTCGTACATTACTGTAACATTGTTTTTTGTTTCTCCAATTTCGGATTTTATTTCAAATGCGAAGGTTCCGTTTTCCCTTTATGGACAATTTTAAACTAGATGGTTAATTTGGCTTCCCTGTTAACTAAATGTTAACAAAACAAACTTGATTAACTGATTGGTAGTGCTTCATTTGCGAAACATTGGCTTAAAAATGTTTCCGGCTAAGAATAATTTAGTTTATTTTATTAGAAAGATTTTAAAGTGTGTCCTAAAAACTCATTGCACTATTAAAATTTTACTACAAATTTATTATAGTTGTACTTGTATATTTTCCATGTATTTTTTAGAGCTAAGTTTTTACTGATTGAATTGCAATTTATGACCTGTATTTACATCTGAATATCTATCTATTCAAAAATTTTTAAAATAATGCTTTTATCAATCACTAAACTAATTTCAAATATTAATAAAACATTATTAGATAAAACAAAAATATTTAAAATAAATCCAAGTATGTCATGGACTCGAAAATGTAAGTTTGAAAATCACCTACCGTTCTTAACTCCGATATTTCCAAATTGCCGTTATTGTTCTGATCGTAATGCGAGAACATAATGGAAACTAAATAATCCTTGCTGTGATTATCTTGCGACATAAGACGAGCGTGATTATAAAGCAACAGATTATCCTGAAACGACGAGTACAAGTAAAATTAGCAAAATAATGACATTTTCAGTTTCGTCTTACTTTCATTATTTCATATTCTTGCATCGAACAAGCCCTCTTGTCTTCCTCAAGCGCTTCGTTATCAACGTTAATTTCATTATCGACCTCCAAATCTAAATTTGTGAACGTGTTTGTAGGAATCTAAAAAAGTGAACTGGTTGATGACTATGCTTTAATATTTCGGGTTTTTTTTTACCGTTGCAGCCGTTGTTTCTTGAACCCGTGGCGTCGTGGATATGCTTTCTGTGGATGCCGCCGTTTCTACAGTGACGTTATCGTCATCGAAAGCCGGATTTGAAGTGGTGGTTGTAAATTCATTAAAGTAGGAATCAGTTCTCTCCAATGTAGGTGCCCACCCATTCCCTGTAACGTGTCAGTTGAGCGATACTTAGTTATCAATAAACCAAAACTAATTTGCATACATTATTATAAATTAAATCGTAGGGAGAATGTTGGTTCATTTACATACCGTGTTTAACACAATGAACACCACGTTCTATGCTGATGGCGGTCTTTGCAAGACACGCCGCTCTATGAAGTTCGCAATGGTTTGGATAAATATGGCCATCGGAACCGCAAACTAATTTACGATGTACGTTGCACTGCCTTTGACAAATACAAGTTGCTTCACCTGTTTCTGTAAGCGCGCATTCATGACCTTTCATACAGTAATGAACTAAGCAAGGGCCTAAAATTAGTTTGCTTAATTGTAAACCATTTTCTCGACGTCGTGTTCTACTTACTCGTTTCTAACAATGTGATATGTGTGGTGGTTGTAGAAATGAAATCTCTGTGATGTCTCGACCTCTGCAACAATAGAGAATCAAATTAAAAAAAAAGTTTTTAATTTAGGTAAGAAGATATATTGGAGAATAAATGTTAAATCAAACCCAGCAACAAATTTAAATTATTTCAGCTTGTGTTTTTTAATGATGTAAAAAAGGTTGCACAAATTTTAGCCCCTCACACGGCTCAGCCATATTGTGCTAAATTTTTAATTTTAACAAATCAGATTAATTCTTTACAAGACTCATGCTCAGTTGTAAATCGTAATTAGTCATTAACAAACGCTTAATAATTTATTAGCCAATCATGGGACTTAAAATTTAAATTTGAACCAATTAGGACAGTTACCTAACATCAGACTTAACTAGCTTTTATGCAACCGATTTTAAAATTGATATTTAATACTACTATTATTTAAATTTAAATAAAATGACACTCGTTCTAAACCAATAAACATGACGCACCTTTCAAGATGGATGCGCCCAGTCAAGTGACAATTATTTAACATGCTATTAGCAGTCTATACTTTGTATGAAGTTTGTGTTTGTAGCAGACAAACAGTCAAACAGATAGTTTAAGTCGTCAATAACGATTCACCGAATATAAAGTATCAATTTAGTGTCAAAGTTCCATTAAAACGTGTACAAAATTACGGTATTTATAATAAACTTGCACATAACAATATTCTTGTTATGGTGTTAAAATATCGCATTCTTCTAACAAAATCTCACAAACTTTACCACCTCTAAGAATAAGTTTCCGATTCCTTCTTCTCAAGTATATTGTATTCCTTGTTCATGTGTTTCAGTGTACATAAGTTAAACTGGTCTTTCATTAGTACACGTATTTTGGAAGATGACCGTTGTGTTAGGTTAAAACACGGTTCTAAGTTTGCCATGGCTGAGCAGCATTTTAATACTGGTCACAAAATAAATTTCGCTTTAATTGCCAAATCTTCTTTCATTTTTTAATACGAAAATCAGGAAGAGTATAAAATCATCAAGCATTCCAACAATTTCAATTGCGACCGCGGTTTCAAACTTTCACTTTTTTGGATTCCCATCATAATCCCACCCCTTCTCCTATTTTGAACCAATCAATTTCAAGGTTAACGATACGTGACGCTTCTCTTCTACGGAGGTATTTCCCTAATTACTCAGACGTCTAGAATCTGGCTTGGTCGACAAGTTGATTACCTGACTTTTAGTTAAACCTTAATCCTTACAATTTATATTAGGCCACGAAATTGAATCAAAATAAACTAAAGGACTTTTCTTTATATAATAATATAGTACTACTAGTACTATACATAATTACCATTGTTTATTACAAACTTCGTTTATAACGTACTAGTTTTTGAAGTCCCTTTTGATGCGTTATATCTGGTTTACAGTATAATTAATGATTGTAAAATTGAATATTAAAGTAGTTACATTAAAGAATGATAGCAACTAAATATTATTAAACTAACTTTAGTACAGATCACTTATCGGACGTGCTACAATATCACAAGGCGGCACTAGATGTTGCACATCTTATTAGTAAACATTACTCTTGTAGCGTTGTGTTTTGTTTGTGGATTATTTGATTATGTTATGATGCTTAATAATAATTGTATAGCACTTGACAAGTGCGGGAAGTTGGCTATTCCTTCGGAAAGTGAGAATCACATTACAGTGGTAACCATGGAACAAATTTCAAACAAACAATAGTTTTGTGAAAAATTGTGAGAAAATGTTAGATCCGATGAATGAAAACTGTGTTCCGGATGATGTCCAAGCAGCAGCCGACCGGTCAGAACTCAGGGTGCTGCCAGAAAAGTTACGAGCAAGGTACGAGGAATCGCACGACAAATTTATGACTTGGTGTCATCAAAAGAAGATAAATAGTTACCCTTACTATTGCAGCCCGCAACACTTTGGGCACGCTATTCAATGATTAATAGTTATTTACCTAACGAGTTCGGAAAATTTGTTGTCGAAAAAGTTAGGTATATTATTTTTCTATTACGCGTCTAAAACAAAGCTATTCTAGAACTCAAAAAAGTGCTAAAATAGATTTGTTAGAAGCTTTAACCGGACAGTGTATTTTATTTACTTAGAGTTGGTAGCGCCAAATGTCATTTGTACTTTTTGTACATCATGAAGTGTAATAAGAATAACCTTTAAATTATTAGCGTTTCGTTCATTTATAGTTCATTTAACATTATTTATTAAACGCACAATTATTATATACATTAATAGTTACAGTGGAACCACTCGAATTTACATTAACACTTTGGTTTTTCGCTGTGTTTTGATTATCATTGCTGTGACCTGTACCTGTGCCTATAATGTGCACCTTCATTTTTTTTAAGGAAACATCAATATAGTCATCCGCTACAGTAGAGGATTTTTCAACCTCCATTTTGTTTTATCGTCAACAAATCACCACCTTGGTTGGCTATATGAGACGCACTTGACCTAAAACAATGCCCTGTGAAGAGTGCTGAGTTTGGTAATCTTAGAAAAGTCGCAATATTTCTCGATACTTTTCTCATAGTATTAATCCCAATGGGATTATTGACACAACATCCATTACGATAAGTTAGGAAAAACGCTTGTGTGTTACTTTGTTAGGCCTCAAGAAAGTATATTTTTAGTTAAATTAATCTAATTTGAATTAGTTATTAAGAACTGTCTTGGAATGTTGGTTTTGTTTTAGGCACCGAAACAACAATGCAATCGGTTTTAATTTCAATATCATCCATAGACATGTTAGTTAGTTCTTCACACCGACATGCTCCACTATAACCCATTATCAAAACAATCTAAAATTGTTGAATTATTATATACAATAAATGACAAAAAAATGTATACTTGCTTTCATTGCCAAATATGTTTTCGGCTTTGTTAATGAATTCATTAATGTTATTCTCTTCAAAATTTTGGACTTTTTAGGTGCATATCCTTCTGACGAACGTTTTAAAAAGGCCTGCAACTTTTTTTTTAGAAGAAATTTCCCGAACTCGTTAGGTAAATAACTATTTTATAACGAGTACTGTAGTAATAATTCATAAATAAAAAAATTCACAACTGCTTAGTTTTTTGTGTTTACAAGAAATTTGAGTTGGTAGCACTGTCCCGCCGATTGCTTGACAATTTGCTTTGCGTTGTCAACTAAGAAATGAAACTTCCCGTGCATCGAGAATAACCGGGAAATCAGTAATCTCAGGCTATGAGGACAAAATAGTTATTTACCTAAAGAGTTCAGGAAGATAAATTTCCCGCATGAGCACTTTGTTTGCCGCAAGACCGTAGGGAGTGCGTATTAGTGCGAATGTGGGAAATTTCTTCTCGAAAAAGTTAGGTATATTATTTTTTAACGAATAACTGTAGTAATAATTCATAAATAAATAAATTCACAGCTGCTCAGTTTTTTGTGTTTACAAGAAATTTGAGTTGGTAGCACTGTCCCGCCGATTGCTTGACAATTTGCTTTGCGTTGTCAACTAATACCAACCTAACAAAAATTTTCCTATTTCCTCGGAAACTAAAAAACACCGCGGTGCGGGAAATGGAATTTCCCGTGCATCGAGAATAACCGGGAAATTAATAATCTTAGGCTATGAGTACAAAAAAGTACTTTGATCTTAAAAATGGGATTGATATTCCAAATTAATAGCATTTTGAAGAGGAAAACGATGGTTATCAACCAAGTCGAAGACTTTTTCAGGGGCAAGCTATTCTTCTTTCTCAAGAACGCCGATGACAGGAATTTTCATATGGTGAAGGTAATTTTGGAAAATTTACAACTGTATGTGGTGTATAATAATTTTTTTGGTACATGTTGTGTTATTTGTGAGATCGTAAGCGCTTGTCGCAGAATTGAATTAATCAATATGTTAACTAACCATATCGAGGATAAACAAAGTTATCTGATAGTGAGAGTCCCGGACACAAAAACTAAAATTGAGCGAATGTTTACTCTTACAGAAAGCAATTTTGGCGATATTAATTTTTTACAAATTTACCGTAAATATACCAGCCCTCTGCCAAGAAACGTCAACCATAACCGTCTCTTTTTAAACTACATGAAAGGAAAATGTACTTGTCAAGCAGTAGGAGTGAACACATTTGGCAAAATACCGAAGCTGATAGCAGAATATCCAGGACTGCCTAATCCATGTGGGTACACAGGGCCTTATTTCTGGCGTTCTTCGGACACCCTCCTAGCAGACGGCGGAGCAGATAACAAGAACGTGAAGCGTCACGGAGAATGGAGATCTACAAGCGTTGCAGAAGGGTACATAGAATCATCGATCGAAAATCATCATTATCTTCTACGGTTGAGGACTATAAACGCCCATTCATCCTCTGCGTTGAAGGAGATTACTGTTTATACAAAACCCTTTCTACAATCAAAGCGAGTGCAGCCTCTGCGTCGAAGGAGGTTGTTATTTCTTCCCCTTCAATTGTTTTATCCGCAGGTCTAGCAGGTGTAAAATTTTATAATTTAAGTTATTGTTGTCTTAACAGCCTGTATTTACAATTTTTTTACATTCTCGCACTAATTCGGGAATTGGTCACTTCCCGCACTCAATTTGCGTAAGGAAATGTTTAATTCCTTAACGATTGGAACAAAAATTATAGAAACTTTTACAGTTACGTTTGTATAAGCAATACCTAACTAAATTTTTGGGTAATGCCCAACTTAAAAATGCCCACGCGATAAGGACACGAAAATTCACGATTACACAGAAATTTAAAACACACATACAAAATACGGATTGTACAACTGTTTTATTTATTAATATTTGACTATTGATGATAAAAACTGAATATAAAAATTCGTGATTTATGATACTAGCGCAAATAAAAATATCCATTTTCGAATTAAACGTTGCACTGTCACAGATTATAGAACTATATTATCGTCAACTGATCCTCTACTCACGTATGTTTCGCCGTAAGCTCAGTTTAAAAAAAATGATTTCTTATAGCGCGTGGCGTTCAGATAACCGAATAACAACTGACGTGGTGAGGTAAACAAAAGAGTAAAGAATTTTAAGTTGGAAGAGATTGGGTCAAATTTCAAATTTAAATAGATTATGTGGATCGTAACTTTTTTACGTATGTATTTTATGAGCAAGTATTTGATGACAACCTATCTTCATATGCCAAATTTTGTTACATAGTACGTACAACCGAACCGACATTTTAAACTTCTTCAAAAATTATAGAAACTGCTTACGACAATAATAAACGTATCCATCTACGCTAAATGGAATTTCCAAAAAAATATGCCAAAAACTGTCGTTTAAGTGATGATTGAATACATATTCGCGACATTCAAATTGTTTGTTAAATGCACAAAAAGTCTACCAACAGAGTAGTTCTCTTGCACAGGTAATTAAATCTCAATACCTATAAAATTGGAAACACTAGCTATTGTTCATTTATGTAACATAATCGTTTGATCTTCAAACATTTTTAACTGAATAAAGTTAATATACGATTTTGTATTTGTATTTTGTATTAAGATTTCATGTTGTTGGAAGTTCGTTTGATAAACATTTGAAGTGCCGGTAGTTTAGTTGATGCGTAGTAAAATCCCAGTTTTGTTAAACATTAATGTCTACAAAACCTTTATAAACGGAACAATTAAAGAACTTTAATTTTAATAGTTGTATTACGACAACTACAAATATTATCCCTGGATGGGCGGCTGCAACTGAAAGTACACTTTCCTATTAAGTTAAACTCATAATTCCTGAGATCAAAAAACAAACTATTTTTTATTTCTTAATTTTTCAACATAAAGAAAATTTTAGTAATGGAAAAAATAATCTTATAGTATTAATAGTTTTGAAATATCGTTAAATTTTTAATAAAATATTGGTTTGTAGGATATTTTTAAAAATTCATATTTTTGAACTTTGTTAAGATAAAAAAATTATATTTGGTTTCCTTATAACAGAAGCTTAGTTTTATTCATTACTGCGATCAAAATATGTTCAGTATATTTAGGATGTCCACCATTGATTATCAAAGTAAGCCAACTTCAAATAGCAATAAGTGAATTTTTTTAAATGTAACATACTAAATATTATTTACAGGTTGATTCAGAAATTTTTTGTGATCGATTGATATAAGCATTACCTGTACTTATCTCATACGGTTTACAAGTTATTACTTATTTTTATAAAATTTATGTTTAATTTGGTAATATCTAGCTAACTATGGAAAAAAATAATGCATTATTAGTAACATGTAATATTGTAAAATAATAAAACAGATCTTCCTCTTCAAACATATTTGACTTGTTGGTACCAAATGGACCGAGACTCATAGTACACATGCTGAACTCAAGAACTAACCAACATGTTTGGTAAGGTGGATGGGTCGTTACGGTCTTTACGGATCCCTCCAGTAGGGCATATAGTCGACAGCACGCGTTTGTACAATAGTGAACTTACACTCGAGTTCTCTCACTCCCGATGAGTCCCAAAGGACGAAACAGCTGTCGGGTGATTCTCAGTGTTTGTTTGCTATTGTACAACCACTTGCGTACTTTACTGCAGGCGATTCGAAATTTTTCTACTTGCCAACTGTTATGTTGGCTATAATTATTGAAGAATCGACTATGTAACTGCTTTACATACCTGTCGGCAAAGTTGCTTACATATATATATAAAACAATGTTTTTCGGGTTTGGAGGTTTTTTCGGACTATTTTTTTGGTAATCTACGGAAAATTTCCAAATTTTTACCATCTTATCTCATTTCCCAAAAAAAGTCCCACTTTGTGTAAAATGACTGTACTATAATAACTCCTCGACAAAGTAGATCAAAGTTATTGCATATAATTAATTGGCGCTTTACGTAGAATGTTTTTTTGATGATGGTGATAAAAGTACTAATGTTTATTCTAAGAACTCAAAATAAATTTTGTGTAGAAGGTATAGATAATCTTTTTTATGATCTCTCACATTCAACATGTTGGATAAGAATCACGGACCATTAAAAATTGTGAAGGAATTCTAAGATATTATTAAATGGGACCACACACTAATTAATGCCTCATTTGAAATTTAATTTAATTTTGTTGCAACCCAAAGAACACAATTCATTAAAATTTTGAACACTTCAATATCGCGCGTCCGCTATTTTTAGCAATTCTATCACTGATTTTTGTCCAAAAGTATAAGTATGTATGGTATGTATTTATTTTTTTTGTTCTTTATAAATTCTCAAAATGATTTGGGTTCAAAATTCAATAAACTTAACAAACATAAACAAAATAAAAAAAATTTCACACTCCTATTAAAAACCCTCACACTATAAAATTACTTTAATTTTTCTGTCTTTTCCAATCCTCCTCTCTATCACCGCCTTCTTCCAATTCACCCTTCTCCTCCCTCCCCAATAGTACCTCATCTTCTCTTCCCTCCTCCCTTCATTCCCCACACTCTTCACTTAGATGCCTTATATTTTCCCACCTCTCTCCACACAACCTACATCGCCTCTTGTCATCTTCTATCCAATATTTGTTCTCGTACTCGTCATTACCACACCTAAACCTTGCTATTCTTTTTTTTTTTAAACTTTTTCCTTCTAAAATATATTTTGGTAATTCTTCTGTGACTAATCTAATATAACCAACAGAAAAACACCAAAAACTGCATCAAAAACTTTACTCGGACACGTGTTTCAACAGCTAAGCTGTCATTATCAGCGATAACAATACTAAAAATAAAAACAACGGGAAGCTTATATATACTATCTGCTTATCACGCATCGTTAAACTTAATTGATTCTTAGATAAGCTTAAATAATTCCGATTAGCTGTTGAAACACGTGTCCGAGTAAAGTTTTTGGTGCAGTTTTTGGTGTTTTTCTGTTGGTTAAATAGACGCTGCAGTTGGTGTTCCTTTCCTTTAATCTAATATATTTTTCATTGTATCGGGTTTCTCTTATATTTGTTCTTCTTTCTTGTATCGAATAATTAACTCCTCTTCTATAATCCTTCCTTCTTCTCTTATTCTTTCTACTTCTTCCCTCGTATATCCACCCCTTTCGTAGTACTGTCTCCTCTCATCCTGTCCGTGTTTTATCTTTTGATTCCTTACTTCCTTCTAACATTCAGTTATAATTTCGTTTTGTCTACATTTTCTTATTCTTTCTTCATACCTCATGGCTATTTTTGCTGTCTGCACTCTTATATTGACCATCTTCATTTCTTCCTTCACTATATATCCGGGCGTCTCCCTGTCCAGCCCAATTGTCCATTTCAATATTTTTCTTAATTTTCTCAAGCTTTTCCTACTCTTTCTATCCCTACATTTCTACTCCGTAAATCATAACACTTCTGACCAATTTATCAAAATTCCACCTTATCTTCTCTATATCGTTTCCAAACACTCTCTCTCTCCCATTTCTCATACCCGTCCTACTATACCATTACCTTTTTTCGCTAGCTCTCTGATATGACTGTTGTCCTTGTGATCGTTGTATATCCTAAATATCTCCATTCGTCTACGCTTTCTAACTCCTTCTCTCCCCACCACCATTTTACCTTCTTCCTCCTCCCTCTTTTTTTTAAAATCATTATTTTTGTTTTGTTTACATTTACATATAGATTCTTTTTTTCCAAATATTTTCTTACTACCTCTGATACCCCTTTCATTTCCTGTTTGCTTTTTGCTAGAACCACTTTGTCATCCGCGTATGCCAATATCGTCCCCTTTTTTGTCCAGAAACCTTCCCCTAATTTTCCTCCACTTTTTTTCTACTTTTAGTTTCCTCGTATGTCTCTTCTATTACTTGCACTAACTCTTCTCTTACCATTTGCTCTTGTAGTGTCTTCCATAATTTATTTCTATTTACATTATCAAATGCTGCT
>JALBCR010004322.1:0-162500 GCA_030710515.1 Abscondita cerata | reverse complement strand
AAGAACTGTAGCACTAGAAGAGGATGTTTTTAATTTAATAGAAGAATCGCCTAAAACAAGTACGAGAAAAATTTTCCAACAGTTAAATGTGAGTAATTCCACAATATTTAAAATTTTGAAAGAACAAATGCTATATCCCTACCATATCCAACGAGTTCAAACGCTCTTACCTAGAGATTTTCTACCTCGTTTAATTTTTTGTCAATGGATGCTTCAAATGATCATACAAGTTCCGCCATTCCTATGTCGTATTTTGTTTACTGATGAGGCAAACTTTTTCTGAGAATCTATCCGAAATTTCCATAATAATCACATATGGGCCGAAGAAAACCCACACGAAATTGTTGAATCTAATTCAACACCAACTTTCATTAAATGTGTGGCTTGGTGTCATTGATCATTATATAATTGGACCATATTTTCTACCAATAAGATTAAATGGAAACGAATACAGCCATTTCCTCGAAGAAGTGTTGCCTACTCTTCTTGAAGACGTTCCTCTACAAATTAGGCAAGAACTATAGTTCATGCATGATGGCGCTCCTGTCCATTTTAGTGTTATGGCTCGCCGGTTCTTAGACGAAGTGTATGCAAATCGTTGGATAGGGCGAGGAGGCCCTCAGAACTGGCCTGCCCGATCTCCAGAATTGAATCCGTTGGATTTTCGCATTTGGGGTTTTCTTAAAACGCTATTTTATTCAACTCCTGTTGAAGATATCAATGATTTAAGGGATCGTGTCATCGCATCATGTGAGACTATTAGAAATATCCCCGGATTATTTCAAAAAATACGGAATTCAACGAGACGAAGAGTAGAAGCGTGCGTTTTATCTGAGGGGGTCATTTTCAACATTTATTGTGAATTTTGTTATTAATATTTTGTTACCATTGTTAATTAGTTTGTTTTTGTTGTTCGTTAATAGTAATTATTAGTACAATAATTATTATTCAATTTATTATTCTGATATTTCCTAGTTTACAACATTTTTTGACTAAATAAAAATGCCATTATTTAGTTCTGCAGACTGTTTAAGTACTTACGAAACTCTCCAAGAAACCAGGATAATAAAACTGTTATCATTATGACTACATTTGACACCGGCCTACTTCATTTTTTTAAACAAACGATAACCCCTCTGAATGTATGTGAAAAAGGAATGAGTAATGTTTTATTTTTTTTTGATCAAACTAAGAATTTTACGAGAAATAGCAAAGACATAAAAAAGTTGCAGTTTGAATCCGTCTTTTTAAATAAAATTTTTAAGTCGGAAAATGTAGACGCATTAAAAAGTTCTGACGCAAATTATTATAAGGGTTAATTTTTTCACCCCCTTGTATAAGCTTTGCAGGGTTACGAAAACCGCCAAAAAATGTCACTTTATTAGCATCAATTATCTGCCAAACTTCTTCCATAGTGGACATATTAAATAAAAACTGTTTTTTCCCCCCAACTTTACGGGGCTGTAACTTGGAGGGTAAGTGATTTTGAATAAAACTTTATATGAAAGCCCCCCCTTAATTTTTGCTGAAAAATTACCCTGTTGAATATCAATCGCATCAATTTAGAAACACCCTGTATAATAAACCGCCTATTTTTTTCATGTCTGTCTCCGAAATTAAACGGGTACTTTAGGTGTCGCAGAAACTTGAAATTCGACATGCCATGCCGATGGGTCTTGCATTCAAACCAACGGAAAAAATATAAAAACCGGAAATTTCCATTCAGGGGCGTGTCTGTCCGCCATAGTTCTAGCATTATTAAATTCATGCACTAAAATTTCCCCCGTCAATCGACTGGGTTTTAATCTAGTATTTTTAATAAATTGAAATACTTACACTATTTTTTCATAATATAGTCACTCGTCTTTCCTTATAATAATGTTTTTGCAAAAACCTTAACCTTCAAACATTGAACAATATTGTGGTGTATTCAATTTATTTGCTTGCATTAAAATAATACTAACAAAATAGTAAATGAAAAAAGATGAAATACACTAATACTTAGATTGTTGTAAATATTTACCTTTTTTAAAAAAAAAATATTAGTTAAAACTAAATTTCTCGATGAAATATAAAATAAACAAATTATTTCCAAAACATAATTTTTCTATAATAGATTGGGGTCGACATTAAAAATTATATCGTTTTTACTTTTTGTCTTTAGAGCTTTAGAACTACGTATAACCTTTTTTAATGGAAACTGCTCTTTCCCACGTAATTTATTGTAGCTGGATGTCAGCTTTTCTATGAAATAGTGTTTTATATTTAAGTTTCTTGTTAATAACACCAATGTGATTTTAGAAATTTATTGTTGGAGAAATGAGATATTACTAACGCATTAGTTGGATGTGTTTTTGTTTGGACGTTTATGTAAGTGCATACAATTTTACTAGAATTTCAGTAAGAAACATTTGCAATTAATCTTGGGTTTAAATTTCGGTTGAGTGTTACCAAGCGAAAATCAACATTTGTTTGCGAATTCCTTAAATTTCATGTCCTCGGTTTGTTGTGAAAATGTAATTATTATTAAATAGTGCTTAAATACTTCACACATCAAAGCATAAAAACTTAAAATCAATATTTCATCATTTGATAAAGCACAGTAAAATATTAGTTACATACATTTTTGTACCTTTGAATTAAAGGAATTAAATTTAATTAAACATTAAATCTGAATTATTTTATTTTATTTAATTTTCTTGTTAATTTATTCGTTTACACTTAGGCATACTGTTTTGTTTGTCTTATGTAAGTTTTACTACAGTTTGGACAATGAATTTTATGTATCACAATTTCTCGTAAACGTATTAATTTATAAAAGATTTTTGAATAAATTATCTATGATGTTTATATGATTTAATATTACACTTTCGAATTTGTTTTTCTAATTTACTAGATAACATTGAAATATAACCAATCTTAATGTAATGATTTTTAAAAGTTCTTGTTTCAATTCAACGCTTAAACAGTCCAATTTTATTTTTGAATTTAATTTAATTTATTATATAGTTTTAGTAATTATTTCAAATAATTACACATATTTTAAATGTCTTGTTTATGTAACATTTTATTGGATAACATAACTAAATAACAAAACATTAATTTTGATAAGGGAACGTTTTAGATATGCTTTATGTTTACAATGGCAGGAGAAGACGACAGATATAAGTTGTCAAAATGTTGTAAAGTATAATAAAACAGAATGGAAACATCTACTTGTTATCCCGAAAGCTTCATTCATTTTCCGAGACAAATTTTACGATATATCATCAAAGTTACAAGTAATTTTAATTCAAATAATATCACCATTTGTTATAAAAATGCTAATTTAAACATACAACTTTCTACAATGGTCGATAAAATTTAAAATCTCTACCATAGTAATTAAAATATATAAATGATAATTTTCTAGTTGATACAAAATCGATAACTACATAATACAGTCTAAAAATGAAAGTTACATCGAAAAATGAAAGTAACATCAAAAAATGAAACGAACTAATAAAACTGAATCAAAAGTCAAGAAATTTAGAAGAAATCATAGTGTTTTCAAAATTTAGTAATTAAGCTAGCGAATTTTGAAAAAATAAAAAAATCTGTAACATTTTTAAGAAAAATCAGTAGAAAATAGAAGTAAAAATTTGAAACAAAAATAAATATATTATGCAAAAAATTAAATTTATTACAACACAAACTAAACTAAATAAGGAAACGACTTTATTGAAAATGACTAACACTGATAGAAAAACAAATAAATTTAAAAGCTGAAATAAACATGGTTAATCCTTAAGAATATTGAAAAAAACTTTTAAAACTATTTTGGAAAGAGCATGCAATAAATAGAAATTTTAAAATAGGAAAGACAAAATTAATAAAAATTTATTAAAAATCGAAAAAGAAACTAGTAAATTATGAAATGAAGTTAAAAGCTTTAACAATAAAATGAATGGAAATTTTTGAAAAAAATTGAAAACATTTGAAAGTAAAATAAATGAGTGAATTCGCTTGAAGACCAGTTGCAACATTTAGAAATAAAATTAATGGAAAATTATAGAACCTAAAAAATTTCAAAGTAAAATTAATTACAAATTCCCGAAAATGGAGTTAAATTTACTACTGAAATGAATGGAAAAATTGACAAAAGGTGAGAACAGGTAAAAAAACTTGAAGTAAACCTAATCAAATTTAAAAAATAAAAGTAAATTTAGATGAAAATTAATAAAACAAACCTTGAAAAATAAAAGAAGAGTCAAGTAGTTAGAAATAAACTTAATGGCAACGTATACAAAAAATAATACAAATAGTTACTAAATCTAAATTTTTTTTAAACTAGACAAACATTTATTAAATTTGAGAGTAATATAAATCGATAATTCTGAAAAAATAAAATAAAAACGTTCATAATTGGGAAACTTGATAAAAAATTCTTCAAAATGTAACTCGAAGAAAAATGTCGAATTCTGATGAATGAAAATATCTGACATTCAAAGAAAACTTGCGAAATTAACAGTCGACAATACTAAAAAACTCAAAAAGAAGCAAAAAGACTTAAATTCTTTAAAATGGAAAATTCTCAAAAGTAAACTTGATTAAAAAAACATTTGAAAGTTATTTATAGATATTCCTAAAAAATTAAATCAAATTTGAAAAAATTTTAAAAGTTGATGGAAAGTTGCCAGAATTTTAAGCAAAAATTATAATAAATTTGTTCAATTAATAAAAAAATTTAAAAATTGTTGATTTAAATGTAAAAATTATAAAAAAAAGTTAATGAAAAGAAAAGCCATTAATAAAATAAAATTTAAAAACAACAAAAACAAAATAGCGAAATTTTTTTAGAAACTACAAATCTAAGAAGTAAAATTGATGGAAAAATTCTCATAAAATGAAAATATTCAGTAATAATGAATATTTTGTAAATTTTTTGGGAATATATTAGTTTATACTAAGATAAAAAACGATCAGTTTTTCAGCCATATTGCCCTAGCGGTTGTTTTGTTAACCTCATTCAAAAACACTTACGATTAAGTAGCCCTAAAACAATGAATTAAGCATTTGTAAGTACAGTTGTCATTTAAGCGAAGACGCCATAATTTTCGGCAATTAAGCGAGTTTGATAGGGGTAGAATTGTGGGATTGCGTGAGACTGGTTTGTCTATGAGAGATATAGCCGCTAGAACGCAACGGAGTTTAAACACTGTGGCAGTCTGTGTTCGGGCATGGAACCAAGAGGGCCGTACACGAAGAGCGAGAGGTACAGGACGTCGTCGAAGAACCACAGAATGCGAAGATCGCCGTTTCAGACTATTGGCTTTACGGGACCGCTTCTCTTCTACACGGGCGATTGCGGACCAGTGGTTTGAAGAACATGGAAGACCGATTGGGATGCGAACCGTTTATAGACGGATAAGAACCTTTGGGCTCTTTTCCCCTTTTTGTGCTACCACTGACTCCAGAGCATCGACGTTATCGTCTAGCGTGGTGTAGAGAACGAGCAAATTGGGACCAAGAATGGAATTCAATTGTCTTTAGTGATGAATCCAGATTCTGTTTGGGTATGGATGACGGTTGTGCAAGGGTGAGAAGACGGCGCGGTGAAAGACAAGATCCCCAATTTTTTGTGAATAGGCATGTGCTCCACACAGTTGGAGTTATGGTATGGGGAGCTATTGCTATTGGAAGTAGGTCACCTTTGGTCTTCATTAGAGGTAACATGACTGCTGCGCTACATCCAGGAGGTCGTAGACCCCATATTGTACCTTATGTTCAGACCATCCCCAACAGCACATTCCAACAAGACAACGCACGACCTCATGTTGCTAGGGTTTCTTTGGCTCATTTTGAGGCCAATCAAATTGCTTTGTTGCCTTGGCCACCAAGATCTCCCAATCTTTCGCCCATCGAGCACGTCTGGGATATTATGGGAAGAAGATTACTCAATTTACCTCACCCTGCACAAACTCTAGCGGCTTTGCAGCATCAGTTACAGATACCATGGGATGAGATACCTCAAGAAGAAATCGATCACCTCATTAGAAGTATGCTCAGACGTGTTAATGAGTGCACAAGACATCGTGGTGGAGCAACACATTATTAAGTTTTTTGAAGAAGTTAACAGTTTAATTTTTATCAAATTGTGATCGTTTACTAAAAATTGTTCAAATAAATTCATTATTAGTGGGTGTTCTTCTTTCTATGTCACTTAGTATATTTTAGAAAAACGTTAAATAATAGAAGATTTTAGAAAATAAACTAGTAAAATTTAAAAGTGGATAATAATAAACATTTCCAAAAATATTAAACGACATTTCATGGAAATCATGCAAATTAAATTTAAAAACAACTAAATGTTAGTCAAAAGTAACCAAACAGAAGTGATTTTTCAGAAAATAAAAATTAAATTAATAAGAACTAAATCATTGAAATTTCTTGAAAATAAATAATTTGCTTATTAAAACTAAATAAAAAAAATGTAATTAATAAAAATTAAAAACCAAAAGAATAAACAAGTAAAAATGTTGGAAAAGTGAACATTTTGAAAAAATGGAAAAGAAGTAAAATAAAAAAATTGTAAAACTGTTACAAAAAGCTTTCCATATTTAAAAACCATAATTATTGAAAATGAAAGAAAACTCCCAAAACTTATTATTGAAATTAATGAAACCTTTTAAAAATGAAAACAAAATTCATAAAACAAAACAAAAAAGATGTAAAAGAACATTAATTCAAAGTACTCAAAATAACAGAAAAACCAAACATTCAAATGTTAAATTAAAAATTTAGAAAATTAAGAGGCGAAGTTAATAAAAAAAATTTGAAAACTAAAAAAAATTGAAAAATAACTTATATTTATAACCGATTTTTGATTTAATTAGAAAGAGAATATTGGTAAAAATTTCAGAAACAGTAAAATAAAAACAATAAAATAAAGTTTAAAATAAATTAAAAACATCAACACCATTTTCTCGAAAAAATTAGTAAAATTTATAAGAACCCTAAAAGTAAAATCGCCTACATTAGATGTGAAATTAATGGAACAAAAATAGAACAAATTTTATGATGAAGTAGTACTCAAATTATACGTAAAGTTAATAGAAAAAAACTGCAATAAATAAAAATATATTAGGGAAGTTAGAGTAAACCCAAAAAATTCAAAGAGAAATTAGAATAAATTCTAAATAAACCAAATTTGCGAAATTTAGAATTAAAAAATTATTTCGAACACTTTTGAAATTTGTAAAAAAAGTTTTTAAGTAAAATTAATGTAAAGTTCTTGCAAAAATTACAGGTGAAATTGATAAAGGCAATGATAAAAACTGAAAGAAAATTGTAGAGTTAAAGAAATAAACTGGGAATGTTTAAAATTCAAATTAATAAGAAAGGTTCTAAGATTAAACAAAACTTTTACAATATAAATAAAAATCTATAACAAATTTTTTGAATAACAGAAAAGTAAAATTAATAGAATGAAAATTTACAAATAAACAATAAAATTTAAAAATAATATTTGACAATAAAAGATAGTAACTCACAAAATTCAGAAAAAATATTTAAACTGAAATTAAGAATGAAATGTAACTAAATTAACTAGAGGTAAAATACGTACAAAAAACTAAAATAAGCGACTGGTTTTAAGAAATTATTTAAAACTTGCAGGAATGGAATATTTAATTAAGTGAAATTTCTAGAAAAATAAAAAAAATTTGCAAAAATTTATAAATAAAAATGTTTGTAAAAATTACAGATAAAATTAATAAAGGAATTAATGAAATTCAATAAAAACATCGAGAATTCAATAAAATAAAATGGTACAGTTCAAAAATAAAAATAACAGAAAATAGAAAAATCAATAAAAAAATCAATAACAATTTCTCGAATAATCGGTAAAAATTTGCAAAATTAGAAATAATGTACAGGGTAATTAAAAAATATAGGTCGCAAACTATAATACGCTAGTAAGCATAAAAGTTATGAAAATTTTTCTTATAAACTTTTATTCAGTTGGGCTTACTTAAGGAGGCCCTGTAAAGTATCAATCTAAAATTTTTCTTACTATCTCAGAAATGAGTTAAAGAAAACATCTGAAAATTTATATGGTGTAATACGTTAATATGATACACAATTTATTAAAGTTTTTAAAAATATATTAAGCAGTAGCTTAGATACCGAGGTAGCTACTGTGAGAATCTAATTACAAAAAATTAATCTTAGAAATGTTGATCACCCTGTACGAATTTTGGAATAAGCACTTATTACGGACAAACAAGTGTTTTTTCAATTTTTTCGTTAATGTAATATTTTTCATGAATTTTTCTTTTAATGTTTGTTTTTTGTTTGATTTAAAAGCATAATACAAATTTTAAATAAATAATAAAAGACTTTTTGAATTAAACTGCAATTATGACCGTAGTTGTATTTTTATTTTATTTAAACCATTATTGCTGATAAAAAAGTTAAAAAGTTCAAAACCATGGCATGTGGGAGTCACAAGAGCAACATTTTGAGCATCTCTTGTAAGATGTAAATGTAATATTAAATGTTAAGTTATTTTTTTTATTGTTGATATTTATTTTTAATAAACACAATAAAGGAAACAAATTTTCTTGAAAACTATTATACTAACGAAAAATTAAAACAACCCTTTTGGTCCGTAATAAATTGTTTATTCTAATATTTGTACAGGGCGATCAAAATTTCTAAGATTTACTTTTTTTAAATAACAACCTCACAGCTACCCCGGTATCTACGCCACTGCCTAAAATCTTTTTTTTTAAATATTATTAAATTGAGTACCATAGTGACATATTTTACAATACAAATTTTCAGATTATATCTTTTACTTATTTCTGAGAAAATAAAAAAAAACAATTTTAAATTCAAACTTTACAGGGCGGGTACCTCTTTAAGTAAGCCCAACTGAACAAAAGTTTATAAGAAAATTTTTCATAACTTTTTATGTTTGTAGCGTAGTGTAGTATGCGACCTATATTTTTAGACCACCTTGTATGTAAAACGGAAATAAAACCGACTACAAGATGTGAAATTAGTGAAAATAGAATAAATTTTATGATGAATAGACTATTATTTTTAATATTACTATTTGTCTAAAAAAAAATTTTTGCGATCGCCGGATTTTATCATCTTTTTATAAAAATAATTAAAACGGAAATATTGTTACAAAATCAATAAGTTTATATACGTAACCGGCAAAGTTCGCGTTATGAAGTTACATTTGACAAGACTGATCTGAGCCATTAATCAGTCACTTTTATACCCTTAAAGTCAAAACACAATACCCAACTCATTTATTGAAAATATGATAAAATATTACAGTAGCGCACACGTACGTCATCTCAAACCAATAAGTCAATATTCGAAGATGTCTTCTTGAAATATTGCGTCATAATACATACATTAAAAATTTCTCAGAGAAACGATTTCGTTCTACAACAAATATTTACTCTAGATATTTTCTTACGGGTCCATAAATCTGTAATCTACACAAAAATCAATATACTTTATTTAAAGAGGCCATAACTTTGATTATACCGGCAACAAATATTATATTAATGTTTCTTCTTTTTTTTTATCGATGAAATATGGTTCCAATTACTAATACAAACCGATCGTTATATTTAGGGCCTAATAACAATCAGCAAAGAAATTTTGATATAGTGTTTTGCTTTCATTTTCACTTTATGTTCTTTTATGTGTTAATAGATTAATCTTTACGAGTTACTTGACTTTATGTTTTCATCTATAAATTATGATGTTTTATTTTTTAATGATACATAATAAAACAAATAACAATTCAAAGAAATCCACATTTTAAATTGTAAATTTTTATCAAATCAAAACTTTTTAAATCATCCATAATTATTCGTATTTTAGGATTAATTGATGTTTTAAAACATGTTAGCTGATCTAAAAAGCGTCTGCTGTTAAATGTTTTACCCTACTCGTATTTAGCCTTTCTGTAGCTCGGCAGAAGTGAAAAACAATTAAGGAACGACAAATTAAAAAATAAATTTTTACTTAAAAAGAAAAAGATAAACTAAACCAAAAGTTTCAAACTTAGTAATTTTAAAAGGCAAATTAAACAAAAGCTTTAGTACTTTTTAGGTTTAATAAATAATTAAGAATCACAAATTTGTATTTTTACTTAAAATATCAAAAAAAAAGACACAAAATACTTTTAAGAAGGTTGTTTTCTTTATTTACCTATATTATTTTATGATTCTGTTTTGTAGATTTTGATTGAAGGTACTAACAGTGAAATGAATTTGAGTGAATGTCGAGCTCTCCCAAAGGATTGTAATAATAAGAAAAAGAAAACGAAGTTCATAAATCAAATCACTTCCACTCTGAATCGCAAGATTAAGCGCAGATGGTGTGTTAAACCCAAAATCGTTGTAATACAAAGTTTCTTGGTTGGCCACTAATGAAATATCAACAGTCGTAATGGTTAAGAAATGTCAATGCAAGGTTATGTTAATGTGAATTTATGAAGTCGAGACGTAATATGCAACATAATTAAATGTACAATTTCCTATGTTAAAATTAGATATAAACGACTGTGGTTTAACATGCACATAAAAGAAAATGTTAAGTTTGTTGTCTTGTTAAATTTTACGTGCATTATATTAGAAGAAACTGGAATAAATGAAAAAAAGTATTCCATGGATCACAATAATAGTTCTCTACAATTATTTAAAGAAGTGTCAGTAATCATGAAACTAAAAATCAAAATAAAATTTGTAGAAAACTGTAATTAGTTTGACGTCAGGTGTGAGTTCTTTGACGTCGATTTAAAAGCTTTTATAAAACACAACATCAGTCTCATACTTTTTCTTTCTGAAAATAAACAGTTAGATTCACAAAACTTCAAACACGTCTTTTTCCTTTTTGAGGCTCATCAGTGTAAGGCAGCTCGAACGTGAGTCCACAAAAATTACTGAGAATAGCGTAGTTATACAATATGCAAGAGTGCAGCGATCAAATCTAAATTATTCGTGATATGCAATAAAAACATACCAATGACGTCCCTTAAGTTTAAAATATGCCACTTTTGAGCTAAAACATACAAATTATCTTGTTGAAATTGAATCAATGGCGATTTACAACGTTGCTGCTTTAACCGATGTGCTCAACACAAATATTTTACCAACACTAACTAAACCAATAAAATAACTCAGTTACATAAAATTCCACTTCAAAAGAACGTAACCAAACATTAGAAAAAATACATCGAGCGATAATTAAATATCGATTTTAAAAAGTCTAGTGTACGCACCTATGAACACTTTTCTAATTTATTTTAAAAAAATTGCAAATATAATAAAAATTTAATTTTTGGACAGAACAGAACAAAAAAAAAGAAGATACATTTTTTCGATTTTAGACTATGGACAACAGATTTACTTTTTTTATAAATAATAGAATTTTAATATCAAAATACGTTGTAAGTAAATATGTAGAAAATTTTGATGAAAAGTGTTTCTTTGTATTATTCAAAATAGGTAAGATTGTTTAATTTTTACAAAATTCAACCCCTGTTCTATCTTGCTGCCGACGTTTCGGTCGCAGAGTGCTACCTCAACAGAACGGGAATCCAATCCTCAAGAACACTCAAACGCCACCTTACGAAAATTCGCACTGGACCTGCGCAATACAAACCCCGCCCTATTTGAACCAGTATTTATTCAATTTGCAAAGCAAACATCATCGAACTACATTCAACATCAGAGATGGAAGAAGCTGGCCACTCATGTTTGTTACGAATTTTTTATAATCATTACATATTAACTATGAAACAATGTTTCATATAAGATACATAATTGATTTGCAAATTTTGTATTACGTCAGTACTATGTAAGAAAACTTACATCAGGGAATCATTTAAATTTTTTTCAGATTTTTTAGGTGAAAAATGCATTTTATATAAAGAATATGGTTTTGAAATATTGGTAAATGTCCATATTTTCTGCCAAATTCGAGATTTTCCAAATTAACAAGTAACAATCCCTTTTTTAATAAAACCTTTCTAAAAACACTTTTTAAAATTACTTGTTACTTATTAACTGAGGTTTTGAGGTAAAAACAGACTGATAAAAAGACTTAGTTCATAGATTCATCACCATGTTTATGAATTAAAACAAGAAACTGAAGAATGATTGAATCAAAGACTTCAAACCAAGATAATCATCGCCAGTTTTTTAGAGTGGCTGAAAGTTTTGCTGCAATTCACTAACGGGTTATTTAACCCTGGGATATACAGATGACCTCACTGGTATGCAAAATGCCTTAGACCCTAAATTGAAACTAAAAAGAAAAGCTATGAATAAACCCTCTAGAAACTACGACGATACCACTCCCTAAAGAAATACTGAAATCCCTCCTATAAAACTCAACAAAATATAGCAGCAATTTCAAACATCTAAGAGTTACTGTAAGTAAAAAAACTCACTTAAGAAATTCATGCAAATAAAGTTGACAAAATGGCGTACTCGAGTACTTTCCAAAATAACTCACCCAATACACACAGAAGGCAGTCTTTGGTATAGGGTTCAAATTATACAACTTATTTTTTGTGTATAATCACGTAAATAATGACACGTTGCCGTCCATTTGATTGCTTATTTTAATTGTCATGCAGAGTATGTGAGATTTCTCACTATTGCATTAATCCACTTTCTTTGTTTGAGAGTGTCGTCTGGATATGCAGGTGTTAAGTAATAAAAGGGCCAAAAGTGGGAGTAGTGTGTAAGTGTAATAATGGTTCGCGTAAATAAAGAAAGCCAAACTATTTTTTAGGTTTACACTGTTAATGTACGAATCAGTTTATTAACAAAGCAAAATTGCTCTGACAACAATGGATTGCGTAGTCCATTCATTTAATTTGCGCTACGTTTTTATTAGGTTATTAGTAATTTTATGGGATCAAAATGAAATATCACTCATAGACAATGGGGTTTTAACAATTACATGTAGAACTAGAAGTTTACTTTTCAAAACTTTCTTTAGAACTATGCAGAATGTTAAAAAAAAATATTGCTTTTAACGTATTGCTTTCGACCTTTAGAATTACTCGTATAAGAAGTTTCCATACTTTCATTAGAACACTGGAAAGATTATGCTCAAAACAAAATATCACTCTTTCAAAGTTTAAAAATTTCTTAGATCGTTTTCCATTGTCTTTTCAAATACTACCAAAAGCTGTCAAAAACTTTTGCTCATCGTATTTTTATAACTGAATAATATTTAAACCATTCGCCAACCATTATAATTTTTTTTGATACTCTTAGAATACACTGGGAACTAAAAAAATTCCTCATTCCGGATGTTTAACGTATGTTCTAAATGGTTTGTCAAACCACTTTCAACCCTCGTAATTACTCTTAGAGGTTTTAAAACATGTTCTAAAGCTGTCATTACAATTCTAGATAATTTGTGCTCAAAAATTTCTCTCATAGTATTTGAATTAGATCTAAACGGTTTGCCTGATAAATTTTAGTAAAACTCTCCAAAGCCATCAGAACTCTGTAAAAATATTTTTACTCAGGAGTTAAAATTATGTTCTAAACCGGTTGTCGGATAGCTTTCTAATATTATAATTTTATATAGAACTAGTAACAGAGCTTGCAAAACCGTGTTCAGAACTATTAGAAACTTCAAAAGAAAATTCGGCTCAGAACTTTTATCAAATTTTAAAAGTTTAATAATTTTTAAATGGCCGTGTTACTATCGATCAATATTAGTTTTTAATTCGTAGAATAGTTTCCTAAGCTGTCATCCAAAAATATTAAAATCTCAAAATTTTTTGCTCACCACACTTTAATAATTGCATAAACCTAAACTAGTTGCCGGATCGTTTCAACCATCATAATCTTTTCGGACTTCCGACTTTAACTCAATTTTAATATGTTCTAAACTCTGGTTTGTCGGGTTGCTTTCTAACTTTATAATTTAAAGTAAAATCATAATTAAACTGCTTAAAACTGCTTTCAGAACTATTAGGAATTAAAAAAAAAAATGCTCAAATTACCATTAGACCTTGAACGTCTAATTTATTGTATTCGATCAGTTCTTGAGAACGTTTGCTAAGGATTTAAAATTCAACTTGACTTTGAAAGTCGAATAAAATTTAAACGGTTTGTCAGATCGCTTTCGACCAACACAATTTTTTAGAACTAATAAAAGTTTCCTTTAAAACTCATCAGAACTCACTCTTTGGTTATTCCTTAAAATTTCGCTTGCGAGGCGTATCCTAAAAGAATTTTTTGTAGAGTTCGCAACAGTTCTAAAGATCAGTTTTGTAAAATATGTTAAAAGGAGGCGTTTGAAAACAATTTAACAAACCGTTGAGGCCGTGAAACGTCCGTGAAATCCCGAGCAACGTTCTCAGAAGTTCTGAGGACAATTTTGGATAATTTATTTCAAATTGAGTAAGAATTTAAAATGATCGGAAGCGATTCCAAAAATCGTTTAGACAATATTGTACTTGGAAGCGAAATTTATTTGAGTGACCTGCCTTGAGCAAAATATTTTCTGAAAAGTTTTGATGAAAGTTAGGGTTTAATTGTTTCTAAGCAATATTATGGTTCTATTTTCCTCTCATGTCAGAAACTCTAAACTCTATAATAGATCAGATATCAAAATATATCTTGAAGTTGAGTCTGAAGTTAGCGCCCTATTTTATATTTGCTATTTTTTTTTAAATACAAAAGAACTCCTGTTAATTTCAAAAGGAAGCCAACACTCTAATCAAAACTGTTTCTATAACTTCACAAGGGTTCAAAACGCCTACCTATTAAAAATGCCCTTAACTTTTTGTTTATGTTTCTTAATAAACATCTCGCGCTTACGTTGCAATAAAAAATACGTAAAACTTACATAAAACCTTCTTTCGAAACGCAAACGTTCTTTTTTTCTTCAGAAAATTGGAATTTAAAGTGAACGTAAATCTTAAAGTGTCTTCTAGGTAATAAATTTTAATTTAATTGGCATTTGTAACCATTAAAAAGAACTGATTGTAGCAATAAAACAAATTTGAAATTAGCAAAATTTAGAAACCGTGAAAGCTTTTGTGCTTATTCCATTTAGTTGGGAAATTCATCAACCTTAATTAGATTGACACGTAAATGAATTCACTTGACTCCTTTTGCTTCAGGCTGAAGCTTTCTCCCCCAAGACCTTTTCATATGACTAGTACTTGGAAACGTACAAGTAAGCGTTTACCTGACTAATTACTTTGAGGCCATCTTAGCGTTTATAACTCGAGCGTAATTAAATTACATGCTATTAAAACAAATACTTAAAGACTTTTGTATTTGCTGCTTTAAATTTTTTCATACAATCCATAAATTGAGAAAACGAAATTTTCCAATTTACTTAAAATCTATGTTTTGATTTTGTTGCTAATTTTAAAAGTAGTTAATTAATTTATTTCTTCGCAGAAAATTATTTGATTGTATTAAGAAATGGCGAGGTGAAATATGCGTGAAAGTGTATTTGGATAAATGGATAATGAAAACCGCACAAACCAATTTCAAAGTTCCAATATCGAATTTACCAAAGTTGATATGCGTTCATTAAAATTTAATTTCTACCCTATGAATTATTACGCTGTTACCTATATTCGGAACTGTCTATAAATTTAAATGCTATTCAACTGATTTGAATTTCAAAACACGTCTTTGATATATTATTAAATTTGAAAAATTTTAGTTGAAATTTATTTAATTTGCATTTTGATAAAACCCAATTTGTTCTACAAATAAAACTTAATGGGTTATTACGTTATTTTACAGATTGGAAATGAAAATTGTGTGAAACGCGAAAGGGTAAACCGAAACTCGTTAAAAACTTGGGCAGCTGTTTTATTTCTTCGATAATTTTTAAAGTTTTCCAGACTACCATTTTTTATAAGGGCTCGCGAAAACTTTTGCATTCACAAAATTGCAATTACTTACGAGAAAGAAAAGGCGGCAATTACGCAAAATTGAATATTAACCCGTTTTTAATGTTTTTGTTGTATTTTCGTCTTTGTGCATTTATTTATTTTTTTAACAAAATCTATTCTGCGATTGCCGTTTGTACGAGTTGTTACAATTAACCATGTGACGGTATTATTTCGCAAATAGTTGATTTGTGGACCAATTTCTCCCTACAGTATAGGCAGCCGTGTTTACACTCATGCGTTTGAATATAAATTTGTATATTGAACAGTCTTCTAGGGATTTTAGTTGTTTCGACTTGCCAGTTCCGATGATTTGCCGGCATTTGCAAGATTCTAATTAATTTCCTTTTACTGACTGTAGCGAAAAGGTGTACATGAAAAATGCTGTCTAAAAATTTAACAAGTAGACATGTGCTTTGTAATAGCGATTAAAGTAAAATCATTCCATTCAAATTAGAAAATATGCCTTCGACTACTGTTCCTGTGTAAGTACCTTTTTTTTTACTTTCCTTTGTTTTAATAAAATATTTGCTTTTACAGGTTCTATTAATTGCAGACACCTTTTTTTTCATTTTGTGAGTTTTTCCCTTTGGCTTATTCTGCTGGTCATTGCAGACGTACTCCATTTTAATTAGTCAATGGATATTTAATTATGAGTATGCTGGCAAGGATAATAATTTTGCTATTCATTTTAAATAATATTATCTATTGTTGTGTGTATGTGTGTTAATTGAACTCTAGTCGCTATAATAATATACATATTTTCTATTCACGTACGGTTTGTTTCTGTGTCTACGAGTTCCTAGTGGCTCTAGATATTTTTTATACGTAATCCTAGGTGGCGCCTTATAAATTATTCGTACAGTGTAGAGGCCTTCATTTCGAACGATTCTTAATCAGCCCACGACCACTACCGACTAAGAAGAGCAGCCGGCCAGGCCTTCTAGCACTGTTATAATTTTTTTTGTTTGTTTACAAATAAACCGTAACAACCAAAAACAAATGAACAATAAGTAAAGCTTCGTAGGGGAGACCGGGGTTAGTTTGGACAATTTGTATTCAAATGTGATTTTTACAAAGTAATGTACATTTTCCACAAATGAGCTCTCACACGCCAAATTAATATAGTATTTATATATTATAGAAACCTGCTGTTTTAAAATAAGTTCTGTAGTTTTAAAGTTATACTATAATTTCTATATGAATGTCTTTTGTCCACTTCGACCCCAGTCAAGGGTCATTGTAAACAAAATTATTTTTTCTTGGGGTTAAAGTGGACAATGATAAATATCATTTATATAAGTTTATTACTTATTCTACATAATATCCATCAAAGTGTATGCCAAATTTAAAAAGCCGCTCTTGTCTCTCTGTGATTGAAGCCATCGGAGCCGTTAACAACAACCTATCTGGATCTGGGAAAATGAAATCGGTCACCTTTTTTCTCAAAAATGTTACCATGAAGTCACTGAGACTCTGCGACGACTCTACTTTACCAACACAATATTTTACAGACTTATCTGAAGCAAAAGGAACCAATATGTATTGACCAATTTCAATTGGTTTGTCATAGGTTAAAAGATATTCTCATTACAATCTTTGTCGTAACATTCTTCGTCTTCAGAATCTAACACCATGCTGATATCTGGTTTAGAAGAATCCGTTTCCTTCGACGTTTTCTTGTCCCTGAAACATACCTTTCTTTTCACACTTTTAGCTTGCTTCGCATTGATTGCTTCTTCTATTGCCTCTTGCTCGGGTGTGCTCGTGTTAATAGTAGATTTTTTTTTGTCTTCTGGGTTTTGTGGTTCTGTGGCATTTCACACTTTATCATTCTTAATCTCATTTTCACAATTCAGTATGTTTCCATTTGAACTATCAATAAATTCGTCAAAGACCATGCCATCAAGTGGCGTTATGAGATATTTGAAAATGTAACTTACCTTTCCAAGAATGAATATGTTTTGAACCTTTCAAATATACCAATTCGACACCAACAAATACAAAATGAATTATTGACAGCTAAAAAACACAACTGAATGCCGTCAACTTTACTAAACCGATAGATAGAACAGAAAGACAGAGAATTTGTAAATGGCGCATATTTCGAATAGTTATTTAGGAAAAAATTGCTAGTGACCACTCTTACTCCACGTAAGTTTAATTATATCGTGCTCGCCGATAAATAAAATCAATAAACCGATTAATTGCAAAAATCTATTAATCGTGTAATCAATAATTCGATTTTTAAAATCGGTTTTTGAAGTCAAATTTACCAAACCAAACTAACCATAGGAAAAAGAACGAAAAGACATTGTTTCGGTAAACACACAATGCTTTTATGTATTGTTTTTTAGAATAAATAGTATGATGGTTGCAGGCAATTTATGTTCATAATGACTACAGTAAAATTTGGTATTTTCTCCAAATATACCATATTGTTACACTTATTTTAATACCAAAAATATCCCCCAACTCCTAAATATAAGGTAGTACTTCGGCACAACTCTTTTCAAACGTTGAAATGGAAAAAAGTCAATTAATAAGTTGGTTGCGACATCTAGTTGCAAACAAACATCGAGAATCACTCGACAACTGTTTCGTCCTTTTGAGACTTTTTAGAAGTGAGAGTGTCAGTTCACAATTGTATAATTGTGCCAATATATTTCCCAAACGTGAGGACATTATTGATGACTAATAGCGTCGACTAGTGCCAATAAATCAATTAACTCCCAAAAAAAAACTATTGAGTTGACTTTCCCTAACTATATAAAGAACTCACCACTTATCAATGTATAAACCATTCGCACTTATCAAGAAATCCTGAAAGTCAATGCGTTGTTTCCAATTCCTGCTAACTAAAGTGCCAAAAAGTTGACTGCCATTCATGAAGACGTCATTGTTTCTAAAAACTACATTGAAAATGTGTAATCCAAGAAAGGGAGGTTCCATATTTCTACAATTATCTCACACAAAAGAAAAGGCAGAGGTGTCATTCAGCTTGTCACTCTTTTTTTTTCACTGCCTTTTATGATAGAATATGGAATTCTTAACATATTAATTACTTTCTTAGATGATTCATAGTGTGATATCAAAGAAATCACCTAACAAGCATATTTTTTTCGAGCCTACACAAAAGTTTGGATCTGATCTAAAAGTTCTCTGCATTAGCATCAGTTAATAATACGGAAAATAAAATTTTCAACAAGTTAGAATATTTTAGAAAACAACCGTTAATCTTTCATCTTCCAAATACTACTCAAAACTTTTAAATACTTATCATCGCAAAAAAGCTCCTTTCTATATTCTTTTACCGTAGACATTATACAACAAAGTCAATTTCAAACTGTTGCACAATCTAAGAATCTTCTCCCGACCCATCAAGAAATTAGGTTTATTTCCGAATATTTAGACTCAACTTGTATAATGATACCTTGAAACTTAAGATCAAAGAATAAATAAACCACAAAAGTTGTATACAACGTTTCTTTAATAAAAATGCATTTTCGGACGTGTTAGAATAGCACGAGACAACACTAAATGTCACAACACTTATTGGTCGTATAGTGCCCTCCTGTAAGAAGTACAGCTCGCGTATGTACAATAGTAAACTTACACTCAATTTTTCTCTTTCCTGAAAAGTCCCAAAGATAAAAAAGCTGTGGATTGGTTCTCGGTGATTGTTTGCTACCCTACAATTTCTTGCGAACTTACAGACGATTCAAAACTGTTGGGAATAATAATCAAAGAATCTTACACCTCTATCAATAAAGTTGTTTTAATGCAAAGGCAATTTCAGACGTGTTACAATAGCACGAAATTGTAGGAGATAGGAAAGAAGAAGAAAAATCAAGATGTGAAGGTATAAAAAAAGAAGGAGTTGGAGCAAGCAATAAGGAAGGTGAAAATAGGTAAAACCAAAGGTACTGATGGAACCCAAGGGGAGCAGTGAAAATATACAGGTGATAAAATGAAAGAAAGAATAAGGAAGGTGTTTGAAAAGATATGGAAGGGAGCAAGAGTTCTTGAAAAATGGAAAGAGGCGATAATATGTCTAATATATAAAGGAGAGGATAAAAGCAAATTGAAAACTACAGGGGGTAAGTCTCACAACTGTGGGGTACAAAATATATGGACAAATATTAAGAAGCAGATTGGAGAAGGAAATAGAAAAGAGGAAGTTAATACCAGATTGGCAGGCAGGATTTCGTAAGGACAGAGGTACAATAGACAATATTTATATCTTGAAGCACATGGTTAATAAAGAGATAGGAAAGGACGAGGAAAAATGTATGCATTATTTTTAGATATTAAAGCAGCGTTTGACAATGTGGATAGAGAGCTGTTGTGGAAAGTGATGAGGCAGAAGGGGGTAAGCGAAAATTTGGTAGCAGAGATAGAAGAACTGTATAATGAAACTAGATGTAAAACTAGAGTGGAGGGAGGATAGGAAGAGAGTTTTGGGTAACTAAGGGGCTTAGACAGGAGTGTGCGTTAAGTCCAAGTTTATTTGGAATATATATTAGTGATTTAAAAGAAGTGATAAAAAACAGCAAACAGGAGGAATAATGATAGGAAAGAAAAAAGTGTGGGTGTTAGCGTACACGGATAATGTGGTAATAATTGAAAAAAATCAGATGGGAATGAGAGGCATGATAGAGGTATATGAATGTAAGCTTTCGCGGCTGTTGTCACTAAGATTATTATCTTCTGGGTTGAGCCGTGTTCGTCCTTCTTTCCTACGTTCTCTGCTTGACGGAATGTAGACCTTCATTGGTCAAACCGGACGCAACATAAAATGTAGATTAAAAGAACATCACCGAGACGCCAAGTCCAGAGCGGTAGATAAATCAGCAATCGCAGAACATCTACACGAAAAAGAAAAACACATCATCAACTTCGAGGAAGCTAAAGTTCTATCAAGGACTAACAACTACTATCCAAGGATAATCAGAGAATCCTTAGAAATTATGAAAAACAAAAACAACTTCAATCGAGAAGAAGAAGAAGGTTACCGATTAAGCAACACGTGGAAACTAACTCTTCACAAAAACAAAGAAAACAAATGTCGCCACAAAATTAGTCGATACCAAACAGAAGATCAACCAACCATCGAAAACCAACCACCCGTCACTGATCAACAACAACCAACCGTAACGGAACATAGGTATATAACGAGGAGCAGAAGACAACAACATCAGTCTTTAGAGTAACTTCTGAAGAAGCTAACAGCATGGTTAGCGAAACGTCAAGCAGAGAACGTAGGAAAGAAGGACGAACACGGCTCAACCCGGAAGATAATAATCTTAATGATAGAGGTAGTGAGAAAATATTTAGAAAAGAAAAAACTTGAAGCAAATGTGGAAAAACTAAAATAATGGTGTTTAAAAAGAAAAAGGGAGATGAGTAAAAAGAGATGGTTATGAGGGCAAAACAAATACAAACAGTAGACAAATACAAGTATCTTGGGTATAATTTTAGTTATAATAATAAGGATGAGGGGCTTATAAGGAAATTAGAACAGAAAGGGAACAAGGTATTAGGTCAGGTATGGGGGATAGGGAAAGGGTTTTTAGAAAAGATGTTGAAAAAGGAAGATGGTTGTTTGAGAAGTTGGTAAGGAGTGTAGTATTGTATGATGCGGAAATATGGGGATGGCAAGAATGGGAAAAACTGGAGAAGATACAATTAAAATATTGGAAATGGACGTTGGGATTGGGAAAAGAAACACCAGGATATATAATAGAAGAAGAAGTAAAAATAAATAAAATTAGGATTTGGACAGGAAAATTGGCAGTGAGATTTGAAGAAAGGATAAAAGACCGGGAGGCAAATGAGATACTAAAGGAATGTTGGAAGGAAGTTTAAATAAATACGGTGAAGAAGACAGGAAACATTATTATGAAAGGGCAGGGTACTCAAGAGAGGAGATAAACAGAAAAAGAAGGGAGGGAAACAGAATGGAAAAGGAAGTGATAAGTATAGATAAAGATACACAGATACAAGAAAGGAGTGCGAAGATTGAAGGGGGAAGATGTAATGTAAAGTACAGGGAGTTAAGTACGGAAGGAATACCAGGATATCTGAGGGGGAAAAGAAGTATAAAAGAAAAAATAATCATAGCGAGGTTTAGATGCGGGAATGAGAAAGAGAGAATATGTACTAGAGTAATGATGAGGAGAGAATATGTAGGATGTGTGGCAAAGAGTGGGAGAATATCGAACATTTAAAAAAATTGTGGGAAACTGCAGTGCGAAGAGAGAGAGGGAAGGATACTATTAGGAGAAAATGGACAGGGAATAGAATGGAAGAAAAAAAATAAGGAAAAGAGAAGAAAATGAGAGGAAAAAGAAATATATGTAAAGTGTAATTTAAAAAAATTTTGATATTGATATGGGGATAAATTTCTTGTATGGTTTAGTTTTTGGAATTAAGAAAGAGAAAGGGAATTATAATATATATGAAATTTGGTTTTATTTTAAGAAATTTATGTATATTATTACAAAGAATAAATAAAAGGAATTGATAGCACGAAATCACACTAGATGTCGCAACAGTTATTGTTTAATATTTTCAAAAAAATAAATGTGTCTACGTTCTTCCTTACAGTGATCTATGCTAATTAGAATCTGGTATCGTTCTGATGTTAATTATCTTATCATATAGGTTTTACCTTTAAAAGAAACCCAGTATTTAGCATTTGTATAAATAGGGAAAGTCAATATGCTACAAGACCAAATTTCATGCATATATTGAAACCAGTGTGTAAGTTGTACCCGACTTATATAGTAAATTGCTAATTACGTAATAGTCCTAGTAGCTGTATTGGCACGTATTTAACACCAATAAATAATCCCCGTTTTACTACCTTAAGACAACTTACCACTGAAGTGGTGATTCTGACGCAATCTCCAACAAGCGAAAGTGGTGACCCCTTTGTAATGAACGAATCGGAATTGCAGTAAAGACCACTCAAATTGTCTTTCGTTGTATTTAAAACGATTCCAAAAAGTGATTGTGTGTCTGTCTGTCTGTTTGTTACTTATGGCAGCCCAAATGGAGCATTCTCAACGGCTGAAAATTGATTTACATGACTAAAATTTTACGGGGAGGAATATAGGCTAGGTTCCATCCCTTCCTGACCTTTTTGCGGAGAACTTCAAACAAAAGTGAGCATACATGGGCCTGCGTAACCTGGACAACGCCGAGTATCAAGGCTAGTAATCAATAAGAAGCACGGTAGACGCAACAAATCATAGATCTTATCCTGAAATAGGTTACTCTCAAGAGGAGTTACTCAACAAATTCCCGTCTCTTAATAAAAAGAGGATAGAAAGTATTCTTAAATTCCTCCACATTATTCTCCATAATAAAATTGATTGTTCATACCTTTTATCCAAAATTAATTTTTGAGTTCCTAGAATAAATTCCAAACCTACTAGAACCTTTACTACTAGTATCACAAAAACCAACACTCTTCGTAATTGCAGTTACGTGTAATAATTTTAATTTGTTTTCTCAAGAAAAAGACGTTAATTTTGAATGTTTAAACATTAATTATCCAGGTTAAGTTTTTGCTTTAGTTATTAATTTTTTTAATTGTTGTTCTATTATTGGAACTTTGTTTCTGTTGAACAATAAATTATTATTATTATTATTAAAAGTTTTTTAAATATTTATACATAATAATTAAAATACGCGTGTTGCTTTTGTTAAAAATAAAAAAAGTAATATATTCAAGTAAACAATTACATACTAACGTGGTGATATAGCATTCATTGCACAAAGCTTACTTTTTTAAAATTCATGAGTAGGTGACAAAAAACCCTAAGATAATACGACCTTACAAGCGCCTCTTAGAATGCAACTTAACCTCACTAACATACATAAACGAAATAACACCATCAATTAGTCATTCAACCCACAACAGTTGTCAGTTTTTGATCGCATTGTAAAACAATACTGTAAATGTGATAACTTATAATGTAGTATAATTGTAGCTAGTTAATTAACCAAATTAACCACATTCAATGTTTTATCTTTTAATCTCTTTTTTATATTTTTTTATTTTCATAATAAATAATCTGTACATAAAATTTCTGATTGAAAAAATATGCAGTTACATTTAAAATGTGAAAAAAATTGTAGATATAAATAAATATCAATCACATCTATACATACAAAAATAAATAAATTAACAACACGTAATAAATAATAAACGCGATAACTTTTTCAACGCCCAAAACGTATACAACACCACTGCAGTTTTATCAAAGTATTGACTTTCATTCACAGTAATAGTTTCATGTCAATTTTTCTCGATACGTATTTGTCATTTCAGTCACAGATACATCGGTGTAATATCGTTACGATGGCTAGAACTGACAAATAAAATACGAAAAATACATCACGTATAGAAATAACTTGAATAAATTGATTTTTTATTTTATTATATGATGGCACTTATAATTAAACGTTACATCAAGAATAATTAAATAAACCGGCATGTCAGCAAACAGGGAGCTTGATTAAAGTATCTTATATCTTACGGTTTCTACTTAATAGGAACTCTAAACAGTACGACGTAACCTAATAAATTTCATTAAGTATAAACGCTTTCAACATATTGTTAATAGAAGGTTCAAGCTAAAAGTTATTCCGCATTAGATCGAAAAAAAGGAGCTTATTTTTAAAAATCTTTCGTCTTAATGATCTTCGAAGGACGAGCATGCTATAAATACTGAAAATGTAGTAATATAATAAAATATAATAACATCGTAGTGTAACAAATATAAGGAAAATACTCTTATTATGTTTTACCATTGATCTTTTTGTACGTTTTCTTTTGTTATCATTCTTATTAAGTCTAATAGTGTATAAAATTCATTTCAAGAAAACTTCCCATTATTCTTTAGATAATAATGTTCGAGGTAATTGGTCAAATGTGTTACATATTTTCACATATTTTACGTATAAAAGTAATGGAAAAGCAAGAAAAATTATTAAATTTAATTTGTTTTCGCGTCTCTGGAGGTAGAATGTAAATAAAAGAATTACATGCTTTCGTTACTAATCGGCGTTTAATTGGAAAAGTTTAGCAAACAAGTTTACATGGCAAATATTGGAATTGGTAAGAATAAGAATAAAATTATCGATTTATAATTAATTGGGCGCGTTTGCAAAATATACATAAATGTTGAATAACAAAAAGGTTTGGTATTAAAATAAGTATATCGACTACGGATTACGGAATTACAAGCCAATTTGTTAGTTTGCACTTTTGTAAGTAGGCGATGCAATAATTTAAAACAATGAAACACAGCATGTCTATCAAAACAAAGCAAATTTTTGTTTTACTGTTTAATTTGTTTCAAAAAGTTGGTCTAATCCTACGTGAACAGTTTTGCTCTAACAAATCGGTCCACCCTGTACACATAAATGCGACTAACCCACAATGGTTTTTCATAATCATAATAATTAGTTAATAATCAATTTTTTTATAATTTCGGTACTCGTTTTGACGATTTCAGCACAAACTCTTTTAAAAAATTCGCAAATAAAAAACAAAGTTACCAATTTTATCTATCGAATTTAACATATTCTAATTATAAACTAATTTGTACCCACAATATTTTGTCTACAACGTTAATTATCAATTTGTGACGATTTTTATTGGTTTGTCTAATAAAATCGTTTTAGTTGTTTTAACGGTTCGTGTTTGGGGGTTTTAGACAAAAATCCGCCGATATCAATTTCATTCATTCCTATTATTCACTGTGTCCAAGATAAGAATGAACAGTACGGGGATCTTGAAAACGGTAGAAGATACAAAGTTGCTTAAGTTGCAAAAAAGTTTGGCAATTTAGAGTATATTTACATGGTGTTTGAAAAAGTTTAATAATATTTTTTCGTTTTCGATATTTTACAAAAAAAACAATTTTTTTAGATTTTTATTTTTCATATTTTTTGTGTTTATTTTTAAAACTATTAAAAATCTAAAAATACTTTTTCATTGACACTTTTAGAGCTTTAGAAAATGGTGCTTTCAAATTTTTATAATCCAACATTTCATCTCAATTTTATTTTTTTATGTGGCCGCATACAAAAAACACCTTGTATTTGGTTGTGTTTTTATTACAAATTCAACAATAATTGTTTACAACCTAATTTTCTAAGAAATAGTTTAAATTGGCCAACTTTTTTTTGCAATTTGAGCCACCTTGTATCTTTTACCGTTTTCAAGATCCCCATGACGTTCATTCTTTTCTTGGATAAGTGTTAATTGGTCGATAAGGCGTTTACTTTCCGACTACAAGTAAAAGACAATTTTAAACAAATATTTAAGTTGTTTAATTATTCTTAGGTTTAACGGCTTCCGCTAGGTAATTTGGAATTTTCTTTTTTAAACGCCACCGTTTGTCGTAAGTAAAGCATTTTTTCCTGAAGTAGGTCGGACATACGAGCAACCGCCATTTTATAATCTTCTAGTGCTACCACCTCAAGACAAATTTATGTTAAAATGAATTCCTATATAATTAATGGGTTTTCTGTACCTTGCTGCTGCCGGTGTCGCATAAATACGATGAATACGTAACCCGCTGCTCGTAAATTCAAGTTGATGACTTTTTGGTCCCGGAACTAGGTTGAGCAGGTTATCATTCTTAACACCAGCAAGGCTGTCACTCTCTTTTATGTCTATGAAATAGAAATGCACCTAGAAGACATGACGAACTATTACCTCTGCGTCCCCTCGATTCGATCCAGCTAAGTGTCCTAATTTTTAAGTTACTTACTCAAGCGAGACTATTGCCTATAAATTTTCAGAATTAAATTGACAAGCATATTTAGTATTAGTATATTATTGCATAATTTAGGTTACGTGTAAGACCAGTGTCGTACTATAAATTCGGATGATATCAATCCAGACTCCAATTTTTCATATTATCTTCAGTAAATACATGTTTTCTGTCTACGTTATGATATTTTTTTGTTATTATTGTTACGTTGTAACTCTGGTTTTGTCATTTATAAATCCTCCCTATTACATTAAACAAATTTAATGTACGTATTTAGTTGTGGAAACTACCGTTACCGTCTACCGTTTGTGTGTTAATTATCTTCATTGAAAGACCTAAAAGTAATTTTGGTAAGCATATTTTGTTTGTATTTCTTTAAGTATAGTGTCTATTTTGATTTAGGGTCTTTCAACCTTCTTTTTGTCTTCTCTTTTTCGTTTTCTTTTTATCTTACCGCATTATCTTACTGCTTTCATTGTTCTACTATCTACAACGGTCGTTTTGCGGTTTTCTCTCTCTTTGTTGCCTTGTGACGCATCATTCTGTATCTCTCATAAGGATACAAAAATGGATAAATAATCAAGAAACCGTTCTAATTATCTATCTTTCCCTGGAATTAAAAGCGCTCGAATTCGAAAACAACGCTGATCAAATATCGCATCGCATCATATTTGCTTAAAAATTAAATAATGTTTATTTCGCGTTTAAAATTTACTACCTTACCTTAATGATTTCATTGTTTAAAATTTTTAAATAACGTAAATACATTAAAATTTAAATGATGTTTAATGTACCTATCTGTAAAAAATCCGAATCCGAATTTAACTTATTTAATCAATGTTTAAAACATTTAGTTATTTTAAGATTGATTCACGTATTTACAGTTTACAATTTATTTATGATTCTCTTATATGAACCCTTTACTTCATTTTTATTATGTAATAAATATTATCTCTATCGTTTGACAATTTGTTTACAAAGAAATTAAAATCTAATGACATCAACTAGGAATGAGAGCAGACCAAATCTAAGGTAAGAATTTGTCCGTTTGTTTAGAACCTCATCTCGGAAAGTTACATTATATAAAAATATGGAAACACATGTCTCAGAAGTGAATGTTATAGTATTTTGAAAAAGGGTTAAACTTCTGTCAATATGTTTCTCGAGTTCACAGTTTCTTCATTTGTATCTTGAGACTAATTACTGAATTTAGGTGGGTAGCGCCCCAGTTTTGAGGGCTGCTAAACTTTATCATTTTTAACTTTTTTCCACGGCCATCTCTACGAAGCGAGTTGCGGTTAAGTGTTCCGAAACTATTATAAATACTAGTGTTACTATTGCTTCAACGACAAACTGTAACAAATTGTTTAATATAATTTTAGTAAGCGTTTTAATTCACAAATAAAAAACAAAGTTGACAACCTTATCTACCGAATTTAGAAATAATTTGTATCCTCTATGGTTTTTCGGTAGTCATCATCAATTTTTTTTGTTAAGTATATACTAACCAAAGGCTTATAGATTATAATTAATCCAATTAGAAACCCTAATAATTGATTCCAAATTTAACGTTTATTCGTTTCTGTTCTTATCTGGGGTACAAATAATAACATTGATTATAGTGTGCGTATCAGTCAAATAGAATAAATTCGACTTTACTTAAAATATTAAATCCACAAAAATTGTAGTAATGATTTCTACAGAGAGAGGGATGAAATCAAAGACTATTACCCATATTTCAATTAGCCAACGTTTCTTTCTTCCGATCTATGCGGGCTTTTTCAAGGCGGCCAAATTTCAAGAAACCTTAAAAAAACTGCATAGGTTCGGCAAAACGTCGACAAATTAAAACCAGGGAGTGATTTTTAATTTTTTTCCTCCACCTGAAAAAATCCTTAAACGAATAAATTCGTTAACAACTAAGTGAGAACGTGTTCAAAAAAGGCTCGTGTTGTGTAACATTGACTTATCCAACGTTGTTATTTTATTGCGTGTACCGGGTGACCCAATAAGACTGTTCTTTGGCCATATCTCGGGAACCGTTCGTCGTATGACTTTGGTGTAAAAAAATATTTGGTAAATCGGCCATGAAGAATTGCAGAAAAATATTTTCAAGTTTTAAAAATGACCACCAGAGGGCGTAACTGCCTGCTTAAATTTTTAAATTGCATTTTCTATAAATTTTGCATAATAAACAAAAATTTGTTTTCACATTTGTCAAAAAAACCAGTTTATCTATCATTTTCGTAAAAACAAAAGTTCAGTTATTTCAAAAACAAAGATGGCGGAGAGTGTTCAATTGTTTTTGCAATAACCTGCTTTAACTTCTTAACGGTTTGACCGATTTTAACAAATTTGGTATCGTTGAAAAAAGCATTCCTTAGGCAATAAGAATTAAATATACTTAATTTAGTTGAATCCCCTTTGTTTTTGAAATCACTGAACTTTTGTTTTTACAAAAATGATCGATAAACTGGTTCTCTTTACAAATGTAAAAAAATTTTTTGTTTATTATGCGAAATTTATAGAAAATGCAATTTAAAAATTTAAGATGGCAGTTACGCCCTCTGGTGGTCATTTTAAAACTTGAAATATTTTCCTGCGATTCTTCATGGCCGATTTACTTAATATTTTTTACACCAAAGTCATACGACGAACTGTTCCCGAGATATGACCGAGGAACAGTCTTATTGGGTCACCCGATATAATATCAAAAGTATTGGAAATATTATTTAGAAAATTATGAATAACAGAAAATGTTTCATTACAGAAATTCGATACAACATGTTTACTAAAAAACTAATAAGTAACACTGCTTATTTCTTGATAAAAAAAAAGAAAAAAAACATTAATGTCAACGTAAGAAGTCAGAACATCTCAGGTGTGAGTGATCCAAACGCAAGGGTTACTCGTTTCCTCAAGTCAGCCAAGTCGAGGTTGTATGTAATACTTTTACCATAAGCGAATAACCGGAGATAAGCTGTTACCCATTGTTATAGCATGATTTTGTTGATAAATATTATTAATTTGGAAGTAGGTTTGATTCATTCATAATCTTGCTAATTTAATAAAATTATCTACTTCTGAATTGTCTAAATGATTTTGCTGTAACATATCTTTCAAATAATCTAATGTGACATCTATCGAAAGGCTTGGAAACATTGACAAATTCTATGATGTTTTCCTTTTTGTTACATATTAGAGACTTGATTGAATGGATTGCTAAAACGAAGGAACTATAAGTAATGCATACCTATCAGGCAACACACGAAGCAAATAAAAAAACAACACAATTTATCTTTTAAAATTTTTGTAATGAAGCACTCAGTATAATACGATAGTTCCTGACAATTCTAAGTTACTGGGAAATATTGATTTAACGTTTGGAAATAATGTATAAACACTAACAATCGATCAAAATCCTGCAAGAATTTAAAACAGATATTGATGGACTGGTTCTATTGTACTAAACTAAGAAGTCAGAACAACGAACTATGGAAATTAAGAAAGAATTGTGCATGCACTATGTAAGAATAATCGCAGATGGTTTTTATTTGGTGTGAAGTTAGTTCTATTCTTGTCAGATTACGATGTATTGTGATTATCGCGCTTCGAGTCTACTGGAAAACTAGTAGTTTGCCTAATCCTTGCTGAAGAGATCTAATAAAAGCAGCCGATGATTTACAAACTCATGTGTTTTTAAATACACAATGAGTTTGGAGAGAAGACAACAGCACATATAAATCAAACAGAGTATTATACAGTGTCGCCAATTTTTAAATTATACTCGCCCTTCGATACTATCTGAAAATACCAGTATTATCAGCTAGTTTTAAAATTTCGTATTCAGGGTACTTTAATTTCGTTAGCGGTTATCGTAATAGCGATCTTATATTGTAATAAGAGTTTAAAACTCGATTGTAATTAATTTACCATTTTAATAAATAGTATTTCAATTCTTATTCAATGGTGCGCTTTATATACATTGTGTTTACTTTAAAGCAAAAAGAAACATCTGTTTGAAAATTTTGTTCATAACTCTCACTATAAGGAAAGTATTGGGTTTCATTTTAAAACTGACTTCTTTGAGTTCCAAATATTGAAATTGTTTAAAAATTTTTTAGTTCTCTCTGCAGAATAAACTCTACATCATTGCTCATTTACCCAAATTGTATTAACAACAAAGTTTGTATACAATCCTACTCAATTTGGGACACACTGTACAGTAAAGAATTAAATTTATTAAACTTTACCAAAAATATAAATTGCCTCAAATAAACCACATCTTATATTTAGATTCACTGTTTATTTTGAGTAATGGTTTTTAATTGATTTTAAAAAACATTGTTTCATATTATTATTTACATTAATAGAAATGAATTAAAATTGATAACTCCGCTCAGCATTTACTTCACTCTAATGTAGTATTTGTTTCTATTCCAAAATTTTCATTCAAGTTACGGTTGAAACTCTATTTCTTTACTCTTTTATTATGATGTTAGTGTTAAATTAGTAATAGAAATTGTGTGAATCGATCAAAAGAATTAGCACTTCAAAGGTGTCTCGCGCTTCAATTAACTTATTCGAAACTGACTAATAATTTGCGGTAATTATAGGGTGGCTCTGCAGAGTTCTGTTCAAAATTTTAGAAGTATTAAGTTTATCGATGCATCGGCTCCATTTAATGTAAAAATTATTGATAGTAACTAAATTAGATCAGACAAAGAATGATTTGTACAGTTGAACTGATAAATATTTTAGATAAAATAAATTGGATATAAAAATTTATGGGTTGTCTAATATTATGTAGCTTAATTAATTTTTTTTGTATTATATTGCTCTTGTTTCCAGTTACCCCAGCATTTTGGGTTTTGCGTAATTGCATGCTGTTTAGAAAATTAAATCAACACTCAATTTTAGTGTATGAGTTAAAGTCGTACTTTACAGTCGTTTTAAGTTGTTGAAGGGTCTTTCAAGTATAGGAAGTACATTATACATGCCACAATATTATCTTGGTTCATAATGAATATGATAAGACGCTTAACAGAATGTTATGTGCAAACGTAATTACTATTATTTGCCTAAAATGTGCTATTGTTGAGTATCTATAGTGGCACTTTGCGTCACTCTAAACCAAATAGTAATATTTGAGAAAATATTATGGCGTACAGAAGTGTCATCCATTAACTGTTTTCGTCAAATTCTAATGGAGTAAAATTTTGGCTTATAAATATTTATTAACTTAGTGAATACATTTACAAAAATGATCTCTAACCACAACCTACGGTAACGTCACATTTGTTACAAAATATTGTGTTTCGTTACTTACAGTTTTGTTTTTAATTTTGATAAACGTAATAGCATTGCGTAATAGTTATTTAACAAACGATTGTATTTTAATAAAGGCGATGATACTTTAACGAGCGAGAAAAGCGAGCGTGTTAATATTTCAGAAAAAAATCGAAATTAAAAATTAATTGTAAAATACGATGAAGTTTTAAGATGCAACAGGTATAACATATTATTTTCATTTCATTAATAAAATATTTAATAATCATAAAGTGCAATTTTGTTACAATTTTGTAAAGTTTGTATGTGATGTTATTCATGCATTTTACAAACAATTAGTATAGATAATCGTGTTCAATCTCAGTGGCGGCTCGTGGTCAATCATACTGGGAGGTCAAAAATTAATTTAAAAAATAGACATACTTAAAAAAATATAAATAACTCAAATGCACCGCAAAATTTTATACAATCTACAATTCTGTTCAAAATATAGCGATTTTTCGAAACATTCTCATTAAAATCTCTAAGGGATTTTCTGTAAGCATTGTCTAGCTGTGTACGAATATCAACATTTCCTACGGTTGAAAAATTTACCGAGCATTTCATGTGTTCTGCAGACGAAGCATGTTTTTTTATTTCCTCTTTTAAATGTTTTAAATCTCTTACACCGGATTTGCACTATAGCGAGTCTGACGAGTCTTTAGAAAATAATAAACAAACAAAACAGTAAAATACATTTGATACTTCACAACCACATATCCAGTTAGCTAAATCGTACATTACCTTGCGAAAGTTTCGATGAACATCTTTATTTTTGTCTTTGCTAGTTTGTCGTAAACTTAGTTCTGGCAAAGGACGACCATTTGCCTTGAACTCAACTAATTTTGTAAAATTAAGTTTGTTAGCACTTTTTAGTTGTTTAATTTTCTGCACTACCGACATTTTCTATTATAGCGCATGCACACGCGAATCAAAAATAGTATTTTTACAAAACAACACAACAGTAAAACATATCAATATAAATTCTTAAATTGATTTAAAACACGCGAAAATCGAATCAAAATCGAGCGTAGTTGTACACCCTATACGAAGTCAACGTAAACTGCGGGATCCGGCTCATGACCCAAAGTTGATTATTGTTTCGGACGTTCGCGTTTATTCGGGCGCTGCACATTTTCGAGTTTTTCCGGGTAGATCTAATTCAATGAGGACAATTCGCACCGCCAGCCCAAGGTTGAAGAGGATGAATTACGAACGACGGCCGATAAATTTTAAGTTATTGTACTTGCGACTTAATTACCTATTTTAATAAAACACGTAATAATGAATATTTTTTTATATATTGTCAAAATTTTGGGAGGTCATTGACCAAATGACCATATGGACAAGCCGCCACTGTTCAATTTGGTTATTAAACGTAAGCTACCCGCCACTCCTAATACAGTCCAGGTAGATATACACACAGTACCTTGATGTTTGTTACCTAATACGCTTTTAAAATAATTAGATTTTGCGTTTTTTAATGAAAATATATATATATATATATATATATATATATAAATTATCAATTTTAATGATCCCACAACGCACACACGGAGAGTAAAATTTCCGAAAAAATGCGGAATATGAACAAAACACCGTCAGCATTTCGTCAAACACGAATAACAAATGCTGACCATATAGGAAGCATACTTCCAACAACCTTACTGATTCAACAATGACCTAGTCAATAAAAATGAATAGAGACGGATCATCAGCAGAAAGACAGTGAAATTTATAGTTACAACAAACGTACACGCCTAGTATGTAGTACGCAAATACGCACATTCATTTAATATCAGTGTCAGCAATTGCGCTGCACAATCAGTTAATTCATCTAAATATTGTATAATATAATGTATTTTAAGTATTGGACCGCTCATAAGCCCGCCACTAACGTTCTTTCTTCATCTGCGACTACATCCGGTGTCGATCAACCTCCAATGACGTCACAGTTATCTAACTGAATCATAACTACGTACCCCCTTCTCCGGATTTGCAGGAAAATGTACACCTATCAAAAGGTAATTATTCCCAATAGCTCACTATCAAATATTCCATCGTTTAACCACGTCTAAAAACAATTACGTAAAAGTTATGGATAACAAACAGTTTTTGAAAAATAATACTCTTAATTTAAGAACTAGTGTTTTAGTAGTAAATGCTAAGGTAACCAAGAGACAATGTGCTTGCATTTTTATTCAATGATGGAGACTTTTTTGAGAAGGGTTCTGAGCCGGTAAAGATAAAAAAACAAGTGCCAAGAAGGTCAATTTTGAAATCATTAAATCACCAACATTTTAATTATGCCACTTTTTTAATTCCTAAGTTTCACAACATGTATATTACTAAGAATAAGTTTTCATATTTATCTAGGTTCCACAAGAAACAGTTTTTGTGAAATATGCTAAGTATTGCAATACTACCGAGGTACCATGTATCTAACCGTATAAATATCGTAGTAAAATAGTGTTAGATAGACAAGATAGAACACTAAAGACATTCTAGACCTGCATAGTATTTTATTCAATGTACAGTCTATTATTAACAACCAGTCTTTTCATCCACCACTTTGGACTTCAACATGTCTAAAATAAGTGGTGACCCCAACGTTCAACATGTTGCGAAGATAAACGCAGTCTTCGACGCTATGGAAACTACATTTAGACAGCACAGCCACCAACCGCTAACCAAAATGCAAGTATAGACGCGGACTTATGCGGGTCTAAATGTGAATCATCTCAATATAAACTTTACTTGGTCATGCGTTGATTTAAAGTGTAATATGAAATAAAAATTAATTCTCGTATCTTAATATATTGCATCATCGTTAATTATTATAGCAAAGTTTGGATTATGTTCAGGCATTAAACACCCCTCGGAGAAACTCCTGATTTTAAAGATATCCAAAAAAAATACTGCTTGTCTTCGCGTTATTACATTTTAGGGATTTGAACTTAAGTTTAATAGAGACAAAATTATTCATTTTGTTTTTAATTTCCAATCAATTCTGAAGTGGCGCCTTCTAAGCAAGTTAATTTTGACATCCTAATTATTAAAAACTCACTTCCTACCGACTGAGTAGATAATCCGGCAAAGCTACTGCAATGGTTGTGCTTTAATTTGTGCATTAAGGTTGAACATAAAACAACTTAGAATCACACCACCATCCGCTATTTGATTGACAACTATAACTGATAACTAATAGTCCGTGGGCCATAATGTGTCGGGAAATATGTATGCCAGCTTTTTAGATCTTAGGTGTAGAATGCTATGAAACGTGCAGATCCGCGACATGAAAACCAAAAAAGTTTACCGTTATTTTTGGGTCCATACAATATTGGATGCAATATATTGTTTCAAATTGTACGTCAGCTTTTTTGCAGACAGGTTTCTAAGGTATAGTTTATTTACCAAAGCCAAAAAAGCTGACGTTTTTATCCATACCCAAACGTTCAGACCCATAAAATTCTCATTGCAATGTGCATTGGCAATTGTATCGTCATCTTTTGTAAATTGCTTTTTCTCGATAAAATATCATCGAATTTCACAAAGCTGACGTTGTGGTTGAAGCTGTGAAAAGTTAAAAGGAAAATAAATCAGGAAAATGTCATAATTCAATTCTTTTTTTAATACTCTGCCCCTCAAGTTCCAATTTGATTTAAAAAAAGAGAAATTGTTGGAATCATTTATACACAATGTAAACCAACGTCAAATTCAGAATTGACTTTTCGGAAAATCGAAAAATTGCAACTTTTTTCATTAATAATATAATAAATGCTTCTCTTGGATTTTCTCAACTCCAAGTTTTCTCAGTAATTTTCGGGAGTAATAAATTTTTTTCTGCACAGGTTGACGGTTGATAAGGAAATTCCTTGGGATTTCCCTATCACAGAAAATCCGTGTTACGGTTTTATTTCTCGTATTGAGTACGTAGGTCGTAAGCCGCTTTAGAACGTGTGTCGCAAGTAGTACGGTGCAACAAAAAGTCGTATTTGGCGCGCACGCGGCTAATTTGCCATTGGGGAAAATTTAATTCGATCAAATTTTTGAGACGGACCGCGGATATTTTCTCTTATCTCGTTGTTACACGTGGGTGTTTTAGCATCTTCTCTGAAGTGAAATTCTCACCAAAAACTATTTAATGTGGATTTTACAATTTCCAATATAAATTGGCGTTTACGTTAATCTGGCTACATTCATCGTGAGTATTTAAGTTTTTTCTATTTGTTTTAATTCTGATTGCTACTAATGCTTTTAGCACGTTGTATTCGGCATTTTATACTCGTTGTGTACGATACTGAGATAACTCTTGAGAGTGCTGGAGTAGCTAAATAAGAACCTTCCCTATTAATCCACCCCTAGAGGAATCCTTGGGTCTATCTACCTTCCCTAAACTGTAGACACCGTCGCTAGCAGAATACTTTCATTTCCGGAACTACACTTGACGTATTACAGCTAAGTTTTAGTATTTAAATTACTTACTCATAAATAATAAGGCGCATGAAGCTCGAGTACAGATGACATAAACGGCTCGATAGTTAATATTTAAGTACTTTTATTCGGTGTATCCTCATCAACCGTAAGTTTGTTTAAATCAGCTCAATAAGAGCTGGTGTGCTTAATTTAGAGCGGTTGTCGCGGACACAAAAAGCGTTTAGGGTTTGCGGGAGGTACTTACCATTTCTTTTGTTATTTAGAGTTAGTGTAAGTAGCCGTGTGTAAATGATATGTATACTCAGAGCTTTAATAGCAGCTACTTTTGGGTTTAATTTGAATGAGAACTCTTAACTTAAGTGTTTCACTAAAGCTTACCTGCAACTCGACATCTTAGCTAATAACCTGATTTATTTCAAACAAGGCTGCTGCTAACGCACGTAACTATTTGCGACAGTCTCTCTATTTCTGTCACAGTATCTACTATTTTATTTTTGGTTTGTTAGTTATACTGTATTGTTTGTCTCTCTATTTCTGGTTTGTGTTTGATTTAGCATATTAGATATTAACCTTTCAGTATTAACGTGACTTTTTGTCTCACAACTTATAACGTCGGACTGACAGTCCGCAACCTTGACTTGATCAGAAACAACCCATTTAAAAAAAAAAATTCCAAGCGGTTATACGTTACTTCTCTTATCAAAAAAAAAGTCCTTTGAACAAGCAACATTCTTTATTGCACAATTACTTTGCATTTTTAATTTTTAGGAGGCCATACTCTATACATAGAAACAGAAACTGCTTTATTTAATTTGGTATTTGAAAGAATAAGAAAGTTAAAAATATTGGTTATTCTTCAAAATATTATTATAACAAACTAAAATATACATTTCTTAATTTGAAAAACTTACTAACTTAAGTCAGTCTTCGTCACTTCCGTCGCTACTTACATTACCTAAACAATTGTCATATGCATTTTGCATGCTCCAAGCACATAAACTTTTTACATTTTTCGCAACTGTATTTCGTTGGTCGGTTTTTTTACTGCAATAAAAACAACGACCCCTACGAATACTCTGTTGATGTGCAGGTGCAGTATTTTCTTTCTCGATACAACAAACTTCTCTATTCTCAATCTTATTGAACGGGCAATACGTTTATTTGAGTAACGCCGAGTCATGTGATCATTTACTAACTCCATTCCAAGAGTCTCCAGAAATATTCTTCTGGGCGTTTGCACAGGAATGTTTGTTTTATATTTATTTAGCACGTATGCATTAATTCCTGCAACATTCATTGCTGCATAAAAATAACCATAGGCCAACGACGAGTGGCTCGAGCACAGTTGTAGGCAGCACTCATCTTATCCACCAAATCTACGCCTCCTTTAGATTTGTTGTAATCAATTATCATTTCAGGCTTGTCCGTATTTGGATCCAAGGAGTCGTCACGATGCATGATAGATAATAAGATTACATTTTTATTTTTCTGGGTTTATATGAAACGATTGTGCATTTTTTCTCGAAAAGCAAACATGCTGGTTTTTCTGGTCTAACTGGTTTAGAAATTTCTAATGGAAGCTCTTTTTTATTTTCCTGATTGTCCCTAAGATAGTTAGTTTATGCTGATTCAAAAGTAACTCGGCTAAAGGAAAACTTGTAAAAAGTTGTCCATTGTAACGTTTCTGTTTGAACCAGAAATTGGAGCACAAAGACGAGGAACAAGAGCCATGTTGCTCGTATCAATTTATAGGGGCCTGGAGGTTGTTGACCAACGTATATTTCCAAATTTGCTGTATAGGGAAATTTGGCATCTGTTAGAGCGTAGATCTTTATGCCATATTTGTTTGGCTTATTAGGCATATACACCCTAAAGCCACATTTGCCACGAAAAGCCTCTAGTTTTTCGTCCACAGTTGTATACGAAGAGAGTGAAAAATGCTTTGGTAAATTTGAGTTAAATGCATCAAAAAATTCCCTGATCGGTGCTAATTTATCATACTTCTGCCGCTCCAAACGCGTCCGTTTATCATCAAAACGAATGTGTTTCAGCAAAAACTGAAAACGCGCCAGGGACATTGTCAATCTAAAAACTTCTGGTGATGTACCGTTTGTCCTAAAGAGGTCTGCTGCATTCCTATGATTATTTTTGTTTACTCCAGCTATGTACAACAGACCGAATAGTGCTCTAAGTTCTAAAACATCAACATGTTTGCAGTTCTATTATTTGCACCATAAGAACACATTTCTATATATATATTTGTGTAATCTACAACTTTTTGCAACATTTCTAAAGTGAAAAAAACAATCGAATAACTCTGATGCTGTTTTCGTTTCTCGAGCACTTCCTTTCACGCAAGATACCTTCACTTTTATAATATTTTCGGCACTAGTTCGTATACGTTGATTTCCTAAATGCTTCCTCCATTTAGTTTTCCCATCTCTTCCGATAAAGTAAGGTTCACTTTGGGGAACACATAGAACATCTAGATTTTCTTGGAAATCTTCAATATCATCTTCCATATCGGTATCATGGTCTTGCTTTTCCTCAAAATCTTCCTCTAAGCTTATGTCGTCGTCGTCTGGCTCCACAGGTAATTCCTCGTTAGTAAAAAACTCATCATAAAGCTTTTGTAGATATTCTTGTTCTTCTTCATAAGTTCTATTCATTTCTAAAAACAAAACTTACTAAACCAAGTATTATATACATTACCGCCGCTGCCAGAAGAAAAACAATATTTACGTTAAGTATTGAATTATTTTATTACTTATAAAAAATAGCAATATGTAGGCGATGAAAGAAGTAACCAATTCAGAATTTCATGAAAACAAAAAAATTGTTCATCATAGTGAATGTATTACATGATTCACTTATAAACAAAAATACATCAACCTTTAACAACAAATGTAAACAGTATTGCATCATATCAGGTAAAATAGAAGTATTTCAATTTGTATAACGTACCTAAATTTTGTTCAAACTTCGTTAACGTGCGGACTCACGGTCCGTAATTCACTCTAGCTCAGAAACACAACACACACGGTAAGTGCTATTTATTTACTGAATAAAGCACCCTTAGTTGAAAAGCTATTTAGCGGGAAAACCGTCAAACCGAATTCGTTTGTAAAATTTCGGCCGATATCGGATTGTGCGGACTGAGAGTCCGCACGTTAACACTGAAAGGTTAAGTAAAACCTGTTAATCTCCTGTTGGTCGGTTTTATTTTTTTATTTACCTAGCAGGTGGCGCCTTGTTAGACCACGAGTCAGAATTCTTATAACTATTTAGAAATCCACGCAACCCCCCCGACAAAGCTGGACGCTGCTGCTCTAACTACTATAAATATTTTTATCCTCTACTAATTTAGTGCGCTATATCGAGCCAAATTCCGTTTATTTTTCTTTCTAGGTTGTACCGCTAGAGCCGTCGCTTTTTTTTGTTATTTTGTATACTACAACTGTTAAGTCCGTTTTTTGATTTTTCCAACTTGTGAGCAGGAATTTTCAAGAGTAAAAAATCAATAATTTTTTATTTTGCGTAAACTGTTTAGATGAGCAGATGTTTATGGGACGATTGACCGGAAAATCGTCTGGAAGTAGTAATTTTTTTAATATAAAAATTCGATTATAACAGTCGCAACTAGCAAGCAATAATCTCAGGATAAAGAATTGTTAAGTCGTTTTTACACACACCGGCAAAACGTGGTTGCTGGAAAATTTTCCAGAAAATTGAAAAGTTGTCCTCTCGAAAATGACTTTTTAGAAAAAATGGATTTGCTTAGATTGGCAAAATCAATAGTATCTAAAAGATACCCATTCTGTTCAGTTTTTAATTTCCAACGATTTTGTTTCAATTTCGTAAATTAATTGGACCGACATTTTTCGAGTTATGACGTCGCGAAAGAGAAAATTGTGAAAATACTTTCTCACGGCCCATTCCTCCGCAAAAAAAACAACGGAAAGCTACGCTAGCAAACTCAGATTGCACGTTTTTTGCAGCAACAATTTTGGTCTTATCCTGGCGAATTGCTCAAACTGAGACTATTCAAGATATAAACCAAAAGCTGTTCCATTTTACGTGGCGACTATTTCGAATTGTTTTTTGCCGCGTTTGACATTTTGATCCTCAAGACGTCGCTTAATCAGGAAAACTATCTACTCAACACAAAGAACAAAAGATATTCATTAGCATGTCCCAGAAAATTCTATTGAACGCTGGAGAGATTCGGAACAAATCCCTGAAGGTGCCGATCGGCGCATTATGGCTTTCGTCATAAAGGAATCGGGTTATTACAAAATAGTAGAATTTATTGGCGACTGCTCTTGCTGACGAAAAATGTTCCGCAGAAATATTACGCATCAAACAGTTTTTCAAGAAAAGCAGACCGGAAAAAGTAAAGTTTTTACTCCTTCGGAAGCAAAATGACATAAGGCTTCTTCAATTTTGGCAAAATTTAATCTCGCAACATATTGGAAACCAGCGCAGAGTAGACACACTGAAGATGTTTACAGATGAAAAAGTGGTGTGGAAAAAAGTTTACTTACCTGATACTTTTTAGCAGCACTTTGTACGTAAAAATGCATTGTTTAAAACTAAGAGCACTTGTTCTTCGATATCTCAAAAAGTAACAATTTTTTGATGTTGGTGATCATGACCAACAATATCATGCGTTTGAAAAGGATTCAAAAGAGTCGCCGTGTGAACTTCTTGGCAATTTTGTTAGCGAAAACGTGGCAACAACTATAGGTTGATTTTCGTCACTCTTTCGTACTACAAACCGATGCTATGCCAACTAAAACATCTGAGGTGTTACAAAGAGTGTAAGCTACGCCAGCGCAAAGCTACAACAGCACGAGACGCAATACTATGTCAACGAACAGGAGTGTCTAGCCATTCTGTAGGCCGCAAAAAATACCGACTGCATCTAGAGGATACACCTTTCCTCCTCCGGACAGGCAGTCAAGTTTTAACGTAACTAGATATGATAAAATTCACCAACAGCAAACTGATTTAGGTAGGCGGTGCTACTACAGAAGTTTAGCTACCATGTAGAGCTCTGTCCCGCCGAGAGAACGAGCTCCAAGAACCATCTCGCGAAGGAACCTCTGCCCGAACCTCCGCAAGAAGAATATTTTTTAAACCAGTTGCTCGTCGCCGACCTAGCGGACGAGGTTGTACGAGCACGACGCGCCATCAAAGATTACGTGCGATCCTACTGGGTCTGTGTAGCAGTCAAACAAGGTCCCATTCATAATCGTTGCACAGTGACTCAACATATGGGAGGTCATCTCAGTATCCAAGTACGAAGGGCGAGCGAAGGATACTAGTCGTGACCGATTTGTTCAGTTGATGATTCAGTCTTTGGTCAATATCTTGAAAAGTATTGATTTCTCTTGAGAAGACTAATATGGTTGCCGCAATTTGAGTATGCTAGCATGTTTGTTTCCTTTTCGCAATTATTTTCAACTTGCCCCATTTTTCAAGACAATTTCGTAGCAAATACCTGGTTATATGATTACAAAGCAATGGCTTTAGTTGATCTTTATTCTAAATTATTGTTTCAATTACATTTATTTCACTTAACTTGTTTAGTAGTTTTTTAGCAGGATTGTTTAAAGGTGACCGGACCTTGGGCACAGGATTTGCATTTTGTGTGCGATTTGCAAAATTTGGATATGTTGTTCCTAAAGTGTTCCTTAACAACTTTGTGAAGGTCGAGTCAATTGTAAGGCCAGTTTTGCTCCACAGGTCACCAAAGGTCAACCTATGATTTTGCCAGAAATGGGTCAAATGGGGTATCGTTGGAACAGTCTTGATGAGGAGATGCTGTTTCTCAAGTTTCAGAGTTGTGTGTTGACCATAGTGACCTACACGGGTCACCAAATGTCAACTTATGATTTTGCCACAAATGGGTCGTAAGACCCTTTACCAATTTCGTGATGAATTATATTTCCGTAGTTGAGTATATCTCTTAGAAAAATATTTAGAAAGTTTAATTAAACGGTTATATGCATAAACGTTTGAGACCAACGAAATACATTCGTTCCCTATGAGATAATAACAGGTGCTATAAGAAAACTTTGTTCCTAGCCCGGGTGACAGTCACTGGTGCTGGAGGGAACTTGTTTCTAGTCCGGGTGACAGTCACTGGTGGTGGGAGAGAACGTTGTTCCTAGTCCGGATGATAGTCACTGGTGCTGGGAGGGAACGTTGTTCCTAGTCCGGGTGACAGTCACTAGTGTTGGGAGGGAACTTTGTTTTTCAGGGGTGACATTCACTGGTGCTGGGAGGAACCTTGTTCCTAGTCCGGGTGAGTCACTGGTGCTGGGAGGAAACTTTGATCCTAATCCGGGTGAGTCGCTGGTGTTGGGAGGGTCAGTACACAAATATGAAACTTTAGGAGCTTCCTTTGCCCATTAAAACATTCCCAACAATACCTCGGTCGACCCCTTTGTGGCAAAATCATAAGTTGACCTTTGGTGACTCGTGTAGGTCACTAGGGTCAACACACAAATCTGAAACTTGAGAAACAGCATCTCCTCATCAAGACCTTTCCAACGATACCTATTTGACCCATTCCTGGTAAAATCATAAGTTGACATTTGGTGACCCGTGTAGTCACTAGGGTCAACACACAACTCTGAAACTTGAGAAACAGCATTTCCTTATCAAGACCTTTCCAACGATACCCCATTTGACCCATTTCTGGCAAAATCATAGGTTGACCTTTGGTGACCTGTGGAGCAAAACTGGCCTTTACAATTGACTGCGACCTTCACAAAAGTTGTTAAGGAACACTTTAGGAACAACATCCAAATTTGGTGCAAATCGCACACCAAAATGCAATTCCCGTGCCCAAGGTCCGGTCACTTTTGTTTGCCAACTGACACATTTAATGTATAAACGTATCAAAAACGTTATACAAATGTAGTCAGTAAATGTAACAATAGTATCTTAACAGAATTCTGTAATTAAAATTTAGTGTAGATTCAATTTAAACATACGTTGCTGTTGCATGCATGTGACGTTTGAAAACGTAATACAATAATGTCGTAACAATACCGTACATGTAAGAGACATTCACCATTATCGTATCAAATGAATAAACGTTTTTCCATCGAACTGAAGTATCATTGAAAATCGATCTGTCTTAAAAGCCGAAATCGTTTATGGTTTTGACAAAATTTCCACGTGACACATACTTTTTATTTTCATTTTAAACAAACCACACCATTAGCTTAAGAAAATTAGGGTAACCGATGGTATTATTGTGTACCTTATTACGCGCCCGACTGAATAAAGGTTCGTTCCAATTATATTTTGTTAATGAAACTACTACACTAAAATTAGGTCTACGCTCTAAGCCAATGGACGTACAACTTTTTTAATTTGCATAAAACGTTTAATAATAAAGTTAGCCGCAAAAACTAGCTGCCATAAACGTTATTGCCCATTAAACGGGAGTTTAAAATTTTTCTGTGTATTCGAATAAAAAAGCCGCGGGAGAGATTTTAATGTTACTTTTCATTAGTTTTATCCACGAATCTAAATTAAAAATAAATTTAAAAAATACAACCCTAATATGCGAAAAAAGGGATGTTATGCAATTTAAGTACTTTTAGTAAGCTTAAATACAACGAAATCGTGCCGGTGTAACAAAGTAAACCCAAATATATCATTTTGTAATACGAGAAGGAAGTTTAGTGGAAAATGTAGCGAATATTCTACTGAGGGGGAGAAAAATAATCAGGCGGTGAACGAAACGGTGATGCTTGTTGTAATTTGGTTCTATTTGGATTTTATATGTTCGTATATTTCCCCGTCCAATTATCTCTGTAAGATCACCGTGGGGGCAAGAAAATATATACAAAAGCTTCCCTTGCATTATTGTCAAGGATTCGTCCCCAAAGTTTCCTTGCACATTTCACAGGATTTTACGACTTTTATATAAGTTTGCATGCTACACCAGCCAGCTAGCAGAACGTGACGTTACACTTTAAAACGCCAAAACAGTAAAATTTGTCTCTTTTTTCTAGGTTTTATCGCCGCCTCGGACGCGCTTACAATGCACCGCGGTTTCTGGTATTTATTATTTTAATATGAGAGAAAGATAAAGGTAACTACGTGCAGTGGATTAAAGATGCCTTCTATTGCAAAAGGTGTTGCTTTGTGGCTTTTAACATAAGCTCAATGAGCTTTTACCTCGAAACTTGCATATTATTTGAATACCCGCTTCCTATTAAACTTTGTATTGCAAAGTTACGTGTTAACTAAAATTTATTCTTCGTAACGCGATTTTTAACAAGGAGTATTTGGATAATATTTAAGTAGCGTGAAAATCGAAGCATACATTTAACTTTCAGTAACTGTTTTAACGGCATAATTTATAACGAAATATCCGTCTGCAAATAATAGAACGCAAACTGCTTCGGATTTTGAATCGAAATTACTGAACCGTTTTCAGTTTATTTTTCGTATTACTTCGAAATATGTTAATTGTCGCCATTTCGTACATTTACATTTTGGTTCGCATTTAGTTGTGTATAGAATACGAAAATTTACATAACAAACATCTCGATTTTTTTTTGTCTGGTGATTATACGTTAGAATTTCAGAACGTTTGTTGATTTTTACTTATTTTATTTGTTGAATTGAGAAAGCTTGAATGCGAAAATATGATATAAATGCACATAAAAATGCATCGGGAACCAACAGGATTTAGTCTCAATTACGAATTGAAGCATTTTAGAAAAAAAACACCAGCAAACTGGACACTAAAATAAAACTGACAAGATGAGATAAATAGTCTTTAAAATACGTTTTGGTAGGTCTGTTGGTTTGCCCTATATACACTTTGTAACAGTCCTTACTGTTCATTTAATAGATTTCCGAATTATCACATCCTTGGTGATTATTCATATGTTTTTGTTTTTATTTAATAGTTCGCTCAGGAATGGAAGTATCAATGCTTGTTTTCGTAAGGGTAGATTTTTCATATGTTACTTAAAGTCTCCAAACTTAAGTTTCAAGTCGGTGTTATTTTATTTTTCGTTAACATAGAAGAAATTCTTAGAGGTTTTATTGTTTTCCTTGGAAATGTTTTAATTTAGTTCAGATGGTACACCCTGCGGTTGCGAAAATAATACAATTGGTTAGTTTGATACATTTCTTTGTTCGTTGTTCGTTTATGGTAGCGCATACTTCTTATCTTTTAACTTGTTTCTAGTTTTTGAAGCGTGAATCGAAATAATAGTTTCATAAGAAAGAAACACGTGCATTAACGTCAAACTTTTAGTTTTAATAAAATTAAACACACAAGTTATTCTTACAATTATGTGATTTATTGTTATTACTCTTTTAATATTTTTTGTATTATAGTGGGTTCCTTCAACAAGAAGATCTTCTTTAGGGGTGGGTAAACAGCAAAAGTTTATTTCATGCGTTGATGTTTCGGCAACCTTCTTCAAAGAGGTAAAATTATTAATTCTTTCATTTTACGTTTTTAATAGAAATAAAATACTGTCACTTGTTTGTACTTTTATTAAAATATTTTCTTCGTTTTGATTAGATAATGTCTTTGAAAAAGGCAACACATTCAGTTGCCGAAACGTCGACGCATAAAATAAACTAATTCTTTTGTCCTTAAAGAAAGCCTTCTTGTTGAAGGAATCCACTGTTATGTTTACACTTTCTTGATCAAGCTGCGTTTTATTTGATTGGGTTAGAACCATCGCTCACGGCATTAACCAATTATGCGCCAATTTAATATAATACCGATTATTGATGTACAAAATAGTATGTAAGTAAATACGGAAATTGTGACAGATTAGTGAATGTTTAAACTAAGCCAACTAAACAAATGTTTATTTTTAGTGTTTGAAAATCTTGCCAACTTTAAGATTATGTGTCGGTTCTTAGCTACTTCATTAAGTTTTATTAACTTTAAACAACGGAAAAGTGTTTATATCATTTGCGCTGTAGCTTATTTTTCAATTTTGAAATAAATTGAATGGAAATATGTGTAATATGTCTTATTGCATTAGATTACGTTGAGTGTTCATTGTACGTAAACATCGCATGCTGAAAATTCAACTTTTTTAAATTTTATTATTATTCAATTTATTCGCTTTATTTATACTTCTTCTGGTGAAATTCTTTCGTTTTTTAATGCGAAAAGCTACATATCTTTGTTGAACTGCGCATTTTTATTTAATGCAAGCACCTTACGTAAGTTGAAACAGCAGCAAGTTTAATTTATTAATTTTTAAAGAACATTACAGAATCTTAAATATTGGAGTAACGGTTATATTACTAGTATTTTATAAATTTTACCATAGCGCCAAGGACATCCATCAGCGTTTTAAAAACTACATGCCGTAGTTTACCATCAGAAGTCGCAGAAGAAGTAAGATCCGACGTAACCTAAGGACCAAGCCATTAAGGAAATTCAAACAAACAAGAACATCAGCATATTACCAGAAGAAAATGGAAACGCAACGTTGGTAACAGATACTACGGAGTATGTCAGCAAAGTAGAGAACTTGCTGAAAAACCGGAATTCTTACTCAAGAATAAGCTGCCATCAAGTCTTCGAATATGTGAGAAAAACTACATCATAATTTGAAACAAGCAGAACAACTTTATTATCTGCCAAAGATCCACAGGCCAGATATACCCCAGCACAATAGGATCAACTACCCATCCCTTGGCCTGATATGTTGCACAGAAAATAAAAAGCCTGATAGAGCATTCAGAACACCACGTGAAGAATTTTGAATACTTTATCTGGGAGTTTAGAAACAATCTTAATCAGGTTCTATGTAACATATCTTTTTACGAAGATTTCCTAAGGAGAAACTGGTCAAGAAGACCTGCAATTTTGTAAATAAATTAATTACAGAGAAATCAATCTTTAAGGGAGATGAGGCAAATTTTAGGTAGAAAAAAATTGAAAAGTTAATCTTGGAAGAACACCCAAAATCGCCAATCTAGTTTATATGCAGTTGAAAACGATACGCTGATGTTCTTGACAAAGGACTAAATTTTACTATAGCACATAGCGCCATAGACTACACAGAGACTAATAGCACATGTACATGTACATGGACCGGTAAACCGCCAAAACCGAACCTTAGCAGAAAGTAATCTGAAACAAGCAAATTATAGAACACCACAACTTTATTGTCTGCCAAAGATCCGTAAGAGAGATAATAATCCTTTGGCCGACAGCCAGTGCAGTAGGATCAGCTACTCATCCCTTGGCCCGATATGTTCCATAAGAAGTAAAAGGCCTGATAGGAAAGCTTAGAGAAAACCTGACAACCTATTATTCAACTTCGATAGCATTTCTTTTTACGAAGATGCCGATCAATGAAGCGTTGGTGGAGTTACAACACAGACTTGTCAGGAAAGACTTTCTTTACTTATAGAGGACAAATCTACAAAAAAGCAGAAGAAGCAGAAATGGAAGCGCCATTATCTCCTGCATTGACAAACATACACATGGAAATCTTTGAAAAGAAAACCTTAACGTCGGGTATCTTAAAGCCTAAGCGTTGGTTTTAGTATTTCAATGACACTTTTGTCGTCTGATCATATGGTCGCAACGTAGTAACCTAGTTACAGTAATGGAACATATCTAAATATCCAGTTCGCAAACATACAAAACGGAGCTAAATAACAGATAAATAACATCCAAGGAAAAAACAAGAAGTCATCAATACCTGCATCCATAGGCCTTGAGCTATAAGTGAACCAGGACATTTACAAGAAGTATTAGATCACCTACTGACAAGTCCCAGAGGTAACGGTTACACATTCAGAAAATCGTGCAGGAGGCCCAAACCAACGATTACGTAAAAGGATGCATCAACAAGATAGGTCCTCTATGGAAGAAGAGAAATATCAACATGATCTTTAACATACAAAGAAGGTAATGTCATTTACCCTCAAGACACTGGCCCGGTGTGTATAGTATACCATGTGGCAAAGTATATATATAAGACGAACCGGAAAACATATCTGCACCAGACCGAAGGAGCAGAAGATTCATCTGAAGAACAATCACGTGAAAAAGCAGCTGTTGTGGAACATATAAACGACACAGGACAATTCAAGAAACTAAGATGTTGGTAAGAGAACGGAGAATCTTTCCCAAACTTCAACAATAACAGAGGGATAGAACTACCGAAAATATGAAAAGTGAGTGTTTGTGAATATCAGAGACAAGTGACTGCTGACAAAAGGGAAAACACCAAAAAACTTCACTCGGACACGTGTTTCAATAGCTAAGCTATCATCATCAGCGAACCGAGAATCACGTGTCCGAGTACAGTTTTTTGGTGCAGTTTTTAATGTTTTTCCGTTGGTTAAAATAGACGCTGCAGTTTTGTGTTTCATTCCTTTGATCAAGTGACTGCTGGTTTTGATTCTATTCTATTATGTATTTGAAGGAAAAATATTTTGTAAATATTCCAAGAATGGGAAAATCTATGTAGGTTAACGGCCTTTTTCTTTATTATAAAGTATGAACTCTAATTTGTCGGAAAAATGGAAAAAAAGAGTGTTAAAATTTTCGGTTTGGAAACCGTCGTATAACTCCACATATCTTATATAAGAGGTGTTGTAAAATAGTTATTTATTAAACTAGTGTCTTATAAATATTAGCCACTCGGGCAATGCTCTCGTGGCTAAACATTTATCTTGCGACTTATTTGCTGTTAAGACATTGTTTTATGCAACACCTCATTCCGCAAGAGTTCTTAAAAAATCATCAAAACTCGAAAATTTTATACGATAGTAGTCTATGATTTCGTTGCCATGTTGTTGTAGTTTGCTTTGTTTAACTAATTGGATTGTTCTTCCTTGAGGAGGGGCACCAAAAAAACCATTAAGGCGTTTTATCAGGCAACGTTTCGTGCAGCCGATGTGCACTTCTTCAGGCCTCTGTTTATTAAAAAGAAAGGAATACATTTAACGGTAAATTATATAAACATCATATCCTTAATATATAAATCTAAATTATAGGTGATTGACTCGACTACTTGCTTAAAACAAATAAATGGTCCGCCACTTGGATAAGTGTAAAAACACATAGATATTAAAACAAACACAAAATAAATTAATAATTAAATGTAAATAAATATCTCTAATAAAACACACACTCTATACGTAGAAACGAACAAACATGAATGACTAGATAACAATATGATAATGGGAATTCCTTCTTCTATTTTATTTTAGTGATTAAATTTCTATAAATATTGCTTAAATTTTGTGTGTCCGTGTTATAATTAATGTTGTTATTGTGTTTGATGATGTATATCATTTCAGCTATTAGACGTTTTTTATAATTCTTTTCTACATTTAAAATCGTAGGATTATCAAAATTAAAATTATGACCCATCTCAATATGGTGTACGGCTAACGCAGAGTCTGGTTTTTGTTTTGCAATCGTACTTATGATTTTTAATCCTATTACGTGTTTTTGTTTGGTTTGGCCAACATAGCATTTATTACAGTCAAGACAGTCTATTTTATACACTACATTGTGTTTGTCAAGAATGTTTGTCTTGTCTTTTAATTGTGTGTAGATAATGTTGTAAATAGTATTGTTATTGTATGTAGCTATGTGGACGTTAGTAGTTTTTAGTAATGGGATAAGGTGTTTAGTCAAGTTAGGTATATTAATAATTTTAGTATAGGTATATTGAGAATTAGGGGATTAATTGGTGATGGTGTGTTAGTGTTATAATTATAGTATAAGATTCTGTTAATAATGTTAGTAGGATAATTGTTATTTTTCAATATATTTTTTAGAGAGGTTAGATTTTTAGTGAGATATTTAGGACTACTTAGTTTTGTTATTTTGTTTTTGATTTTTGATAATCCTACGATTTTAAATGTAGAAAAGAATTATAAAAAACGTCTAATAGCTGAAATGATATACATCATCAAACACAATAACAACATTAATTATAACACGGACACACAAAATTTAAGCAATATTTATAGAAATTTAATCACTAAAATAAAATAGAAGAAGGAATTCCCATTATCATATTGTTATCTAGTCATTCATGTTTGTTCGTTTCTACGTATAGAGTGTGTGTTTTATTAGAGATATTTATTTACATTTAATTATTAATTTATTTTGTGTTTGTTTTAATATCTATGTGTTTTTACACTTATCCAAGTGGCGGACCATTTATTTGTTTTAAGCAAGTAGTCGAGTCAATCACCTATAATTTAGATTTATATATTAAGGATATGATGTTTATATAATTTACCGTTAAATGTATTCCTTTCTTTTTAATAAACAGAGGCCTGAAGAAGTGCACATCGGCTGCACGAAACGTTGCCTGATAAAACGCCTTAATGGTTTTTTGGTGCCCCTCCTCAAGGAAGAACAATCCAATTAGTTAATCATTTATAGGAGGAAATATTTACCTTTCATTTGCTTTGTTTGTTTATTGGCAGCAAATTATTATTTGAGAAAAAATTTTATAAATACTTCTCCGGCACTTAATATATTGATAGAGATGAAAACAAAAAGTTCTCTTCCTGAAACCATTTTAAGAGATGTTGAAGAAGCCGCATTGAGTTTGCTACGGAAGAAATCCAGCGATGTTTATTACAAAGAATTGAGTGATTTCAATAACTGAAAGCAGGAAAACGGGTAGAACTTTAATCAACAGTTAAAAGTTATAGAAAAAAATTTATGAAAATTTTAATATGGTTTATTATTTTTTATTTAATATATTGCTTGACATTGTTTGATGAAATATAAGATTTAACCATACAATTTTGACAGGGTCTTAGTAATCCTGAGATACTATGTAGAGGTCTAGTTAGTGTACAGGGTGTCCTGTTTTCGACACTATTGCAGGGTATCTCCGTTATTATTGCAGTTCGAGTTTTGGGGTTTTCGCGAACCTGTGTCACTTTTTTTGTAAAACAAACGATAGCGCAGACAGATGTATTATGGCCCTCTTTGTTTTTGAAGTACAGAGTGAAATTGAAAAGTGTGCATTTTCAGACACCCTCTGTAATTCAGGTATCTGATAAGTTATCGACTACGTAAAAACGGAATCTTACACATTTTTTTTATGCAGAATCCAGTGATGTGGTTAGTTTTTTTCTAGGTGTCCCCATTTTTGAGAAAGTTACCAAAGTTAGGATTTTTGTCAATTTGTATTTACATTCCACTCATTAAGAGCTTTCCAGAAATGTATAATAGTCGGCACTTTATTCCCAATCGAAAGTTAGAATCTTCTTTTTTTTTAAAATAAGCCTAGAAACTAAAAGCCAAACAGATTAATTTTTATTAAACTTATAGTAAAAACCAATAACCAATAACGCGTATATATATTTATAGGTGTTGTTCAAAATGGTTGCCATTTTCCCTAATGCAAAATTGGCACTTTTGCGAAATTTTGTTCAAGGCATTTAAAATTATTATGGGGTGACCTATAAATATATATACGCATTATTGGTTATGGGGACACCTAGAAAAAACTAAGCACGTCACTGGATTCTGCATAAAAAAATGTGTAAGATTAAGTTTTTACCTAGTTGACAACTTATCAGATACCTGAATTACAGAGGGTGTCTGAATTTGCACACTTTTCAACTTCACTCTGTATTTCAAAAACGAAGCGAGCGATGGTAAATCTGTCTGCGTCATCGTTTGTTTTACAAAAAAGTAACACAGGTTCGCGAAAACCCCCAAACTCGAACTGCAATAATAACGGAGATACCCTGTAAAAGTGTCGAAAATAGGACACCCTGTACATAGGTTGCTAGGGCTTAAGTTCGACTCCCACTGTAGTCAATTTATAGGAAATCTTTTTTCTAATAAAAAATTGTCTTTTCCAAGAAAATAAATATCTATAAGCTATCCCAGATTTATTTGAAAGACAACATCACTTGTATTCAGTGGTATAGATAGTTGGGACTCCCTCCACCGTTACAAGTTGCTCAAAATGTGGGCAGAGGTGACATTAGTACACCAGCAACAATAGGAACCTGGTTTGGGAACGTGAAGACCGAACTCAATAATATAGCGATCCTTAATTATGCCTTCATTAATAATTATTCCTACGGACAGACCATTAAAAGACATAAATGGATAAGAGACAAACCTCCACAGCTACAATCTCTGATTGGTTTATCTACCGCCGTGAAGTGTGTATATGTATGCTCTTGAAAGGAATTATGACTCTGAGGGAAAAATCGGAGGTTCCGGTACTGTACTTGAGATCGACGTGTCAAAGATATGCAAACGGAAGTACAACATAGGGCGTCTAAGAGAAGGACGATGGATATTAGGGATGATAGAAAGGGGCCGTGAGAGTAGTGGCTATCGTTTAGAAATATGACGAAATAATTTAGAAACTACCAAAACCCTAATACCCATTATTAGAAAACATGTAGAAGTGGACTCAACCTTAACAACAGATGAATACATCTAATAATCACAGCAAAAACTTCAAAGATCCTGTGACCGGTGCCCATTCAAGCACAATAAAAGGGACTTAACCCACATTCCAAAGTGCAGCCGAAAAACGATGTCTGTGGGGTAAGCGAAGACTTGCTTTTGGGTTACTTCTTTCAATATTAAACCTTCACAAAAATAGTAATATTTCACCATATGGCAAGTTAAAGTTAATCGCTTTTTTGAAGAACAAATCAAAAAATTACAAAACCAAAAAATCAAAAGTTTTAGAAAGAGAGCATATTCATCAGTTTTTAGCAGAAGCACTTAATAAAAATTATTTGATGATGAAGGTAGTTCGAATTTGTTATTTTAAAATGAAATTTAATATTTTACATTTTGGGTGTGTCAGCTGGTGGGTGTCGATGTAGTGAATTATTAAACATATCAATCAATAACGTAGAAGATAAAGGATCCTATATGTTGGTATCTGTACCAGATACAAACAAAAACATATGTTTCAAGTAGCTTTACGATTATTTTAGTGAATGTTCTGGATATTTGTAGAAAATGTATGTCTCTGCGACTAAGAAATTCACAGTACAAGCAGTGTGAATGAATACCCTATTACAAATACCATCAGCAGTAACTGATTTTTTGGAATTACCATAACCAGAGTCGTACACAGACGCACATCAGCAACTTTATTGTTTAATGAAGAAATGCGATGAAGAAATTGTTAAAACTGATGGATATCATCCGTGTTTAGATATTACTCTGTGTAATGTTCATGTTTGTACACCATTGAGATGCTCTAATTATATATATGATTTCAAAATGTAAATTATGAAGAAGTTATTCGGTATTTATCATCTATTCATTGGCAGGATAATTTTAATAACCTTTCTGTAAATGACTGTTTAAGCCTATTTTATGACATTATCTACAAAGCATTTGAAATGTTTGTTCCGTTCAAAGCTGTCATTTCTTATAAGTTTCCTACTTGGTTCTCAAGCAAATTAAAAAGTTAATATTAGAAAAAAGAAAGTTCACCGAACTTTTAAATCTACAAATGCTCCTGCAGACTATATCGAATTCTCACACCTACGCAAATTATGTAAATATGAATCAAAGTTATGTTATTCTAATTTTATATCTAAGCATGAAAACAAAATTAAATCTAACCCTAAACATTTTTGGTCTTATGTAAAGTGTAAAACTAAACAAAACAACATTCCTGATCCCATATTTCTAGAAGATGAAATAGCTTCAAATGGTGCAGATATAGTCAATCTTTTTAAAAAACAATTCTCGGAAGTTTATTCAACTAATTCACTGACCACTTCTGATATACAAGATTTTTCCACTTCAGCCAATATTTCATTAATCCAGATTAGCAAGCTTGCTATATATCAGAAGATTGAAACTCTTTCTAATTCACATTCTCCTGGACCAGATGGAATTCCTGATTATTTTTTAAAGAAATGTCGTTTTATTATAACTGAGGCACTGTATTGGATTTAATTAATTAATCATTCATTAAGATCTGGAATATTTCCAGAGTTATGGAAGCATAGTTATGTAACTCCTATTTTTAAGAGTGGTAATAGAAACGATGCCAAACAATACCGCCCTGTATCAAAACTCTCTACTATTCCAAAATTATTTGAATCAATAGTAAGTGACATTATTTCACCTATGTTCAACAACATAATTGTAGATCAACAGCATGGGTTTAGATCCGGAAAGTCAACTGCCACAAACTTAATTCAGTTTTTACAACATTTATTTACATCTGCTGAAAATCGTGGCCAGATAGATTGTATTTACACCGACTTATCAAAAGCTTTTGATACCGTAGACCATAACAGACTGATTGTGAAAATGAAAACTTATGGTGTTCTAGAACCTCTCCTTAAATGGTTTCATTCGTATTTAACTAACCGTTTCCAAAGAGTTAAAGTTGAAAATTTTATTTCGGAAACTATTTTGGTAACAAGTGGAGTTCCACAAGGTGCCCACTTGGCACCGTTACTATTTAACATTTATATTAACGACATAAGTCAGGTTTTTCAACATTCAAAGTTTTTAATGTATGCTAATGATACAAAATTTTATAATAATATTAAAAGTGATAGTGATTGTGAAAATCTAAATGTTGACCTTTATAGACTCGAATATTACTGCATTGCAAACGGCCTTAAATTAAATGAATTAAAATGTAAAATAATATCGTTTTCCAAATCTGTTGTGATTGATTTTCCATACAAGTTCAAATCTGGTGTAGTGGTCGATCGAGTCAATTTAATTACCGATCTGGGGATTAAAATCTCGGCAAATTAGAATTTTCAAAACCATGTTATTTCGATTAAAAATAAGGCAATGAGACGGTTAGGCTGTATTAGTAGATTCTCTAAGGACTTTTCAAATGTATCAACTCTCCGTCTTCTTTTCTGTTCTCTAGTAAGACCTATTTTAGAATATAACACTCAAGTTTGGAATCCTTATCATTCCACGTATGTAGTTAGTTTGGAAAAAGTACAAACAAAATTTCTAAAAATGGTAGGTTATAAGATTGGTTTATCTAGTGAACAAATAGACTATCAAGAACTTCGGTCCTTCCTTAACTTAAAGAGTCTCGATGAAAGACGATATAACTTCGATATCATATTTTTATATAAACTGCTGAACTCATTCTTAGTAAGTCCTGATCTTCTTTCTCAAATAAATTTCCACATTCCTCCAAAAGCAACTAGACAACGAATACTGTTTGCTATTAACTGGCATCGCACAAATTATTCCTATTTTTCTACAATGGATAGAATGATGAGATCGGCTAACCAATTAGATGTAGATTTTTTTAGTTGCTCTCTTTATAAATTGATCAAAGATTTGACCAATTTCCATACAAATAAAATTTAAGAATAAAATTATTAAATTTATATCCGTTTTGGGCATTGAGCATATCATAGGGTTAGTTTAACAGAAACCTATTTTTTTATTTTTTTGTATTTACAGAGATTTGGAGTAATAATGTAACATGTGTTGTATGTAAAAGCATAACTGTATTTACTGCATTTTTGGTTACTTCAACGTTCCTCTACATTCATTCAATTTTTTGTTTTATGTTTATATCATTGGTGTTTACCGTTAAGTAATAATAGATAAATAAATAATAAATAAATAAATAAATAAATGCTGGGCGCGATCTTGGTTGATCCAACGTCATGGTCTATGGAAATCAACAACCGTGGCATAAGGATCTGTCGAGGAATCAATTTAGAGCAAAATGAACGTTGCTAAGAAGATATTGGGTGAAAATTCGAAAACTGAGAAAAAAATTGAATGAATGTAGAGGAACGTTGAAGTAACCAAAAATGCAGTAAATACAGTTATTTCTTTTAATATAAATGCTAACGTAATGTTACGTTGTCACTTGTGATTTGTCGTTTATTAATACTCCCTATTGCATTAAATAAATCTATTTTGCTGTTCAAACTAAACATTTATCTTTGATTAACCCGATATATGCGTTCCATATTTTTCTATTCTATGGAGAATTATTCAATTGAAGATTAGAATATAATGTATCTACTGTTTGTGTAATGATTATCTCTACCTAAAGGCCCAAAAGTAGCTTTGGTAAGTATCATTTGTTGTTCTATATTATTTTGATTAAGGACCGAATTTGGAAAACGTTCTAAAAGCCCACTCACACTCATGCGTTACTTATAGCTACCTAACCTCACTAATCGGTATTTAGAAACAAATAAATAGCAATGAGTGATTAAAATATCTTTAACTAGTGGATGAAAAGTGTGGGCGATTTTAGAGTAACTTTAGTCAGCAAGGAGTGACTAACTTTCAGTATTTTCCGAATTATTGTATATGCCTTCCTTGAAATAATAACACTATTCTGGACTTCCATTGTCTATATTTTAGTTTAATTGAATAAACACAACGTTTCAATTGCTATTGAATCTACAATCGTCTTCAGGTGAATACTAACAAACTTAAAGACTACTGTAACTTATATACTAATACAAAGTTAGTAAAGCGATCAAGTGTACAAAGTTAATGAAGGGGGACGTTACCGCAGACTAAGATTAGTCAGGCGTGCAATTAAGGGTTTTCACACATTGTTAATCTCTACGCTGGATTGACTAAAGACATTCTTGTTGTTTTTGATAAACGCTGCTTTTTTAAATTTTGTCTTGTACCAGTGTATAATTCTTGCCTCCGACCATTTCATTTTGTGATGTTTTTCTCAGGAGTGTTGGGCAATCCCGGATTTCAAAGTCTCGGATAACGAGTGGTGGAAACTGTTCTACGACTCTCTAAGAACCAACCAGCCATGACCGAAGAGAAACCCAAAACACTACTCAGCATTCCATATGTCAAAGGATTATCTGAGAAAATAAAACGGATAGGAAGAAACTATGACATTAACACGGTATTCAGATCATCAAGAACTATTGGTAGCATAATCTCCAAAACTAGACCAGACAACAGTCGTAACTCCAAGAATTGCATCTACGAAGTCCCATGTGAATGCGGCCAGTCATACGTACGGGAACCTAAAAAACCATACGCAGAGAGGAGAGACTTTGAAATCCGGCATTGCCCAACACTCCTGGGAAAAACGTCACAAAATGAAATGGTCGGAGGCAAGAATTATACACCGAGAAGAGCACTGGTACAAGAGAAAATTTAAAAAAGCAGCGTTTATCGAAAACAACAAGAATGTCTTTAGTCAACCCAGCGTAGAGACTGTCGTTTGCTGATCTCTTTCTTGCTGACGTGTGTCGCAATTATCCACGCAAGTAATTAATAGATAATCAAGGAACCGTTTCTAAATATCTACATTTTCTGGAGTCAAAGCGCCAGAATTCTAAAACAACTCTAATCAGCAACATTTCAAAGAAGGGCAACGCTTAGACGCTATTCTCGTATCATACCTGCTTAAGTATTAAATTCTGTTTAGTTAGAAAGAAACTGGTTCCAAATATTCAAATCATTTAATCAATGTTTAAAATATTTCGTTATCTTCATATTGATTCACGTAGTTACTGTTTAAAATTTAGTTCCGATTCTCTTACTTTATTATTATTGTTTGTTCTGTATTGGTGTTTCCCAAATATTATCTCTATTGTTTGGCATTTTTTACATTCTGGCCAAAGCAATTTAAACGTAATAGCATCCCTTTAATAACAACAAGTCGGAGATAAGTGCCGACCAAATTACAGAAAACTTTGACCGTTTGTTTTGAATTTTACCTCGGTAAGTCTCGCACGTCAAAGTAAACCTCAACAAATGATTTCATATGAGATTCATGTTTCGCATATACTTAAATAATTTTAATTTGATGTATGTACTGTAAAGTATTGAATTATATAAGAACAATTTAATTATTGATTCATTAAACCACCAGTGTTTCATAGACCCCATAATTCAATCAAAATCATCATTTTTATGACGTCATAATAAAGAGGTGTTGGATAAACAAATATATTTAATACTGAGTTTTGTTCCAAAATAAAAAAACCAAAAGTTGCTGAAATAATAATAATGTTATTAAATAAAAGTGTTTATTTTACGGAGTGAGTGCTACTGTTAATTAATTTTGGAGAACAATTAAGCTGAAAAAGTAGCTTATTATTTAATTTAATTAGACGGTTATTATAATATCACAAGTAAATTTAAATTAATGTAAGATTCCCTCAACGTAATATTTACTAATTCATTAAGGAGGATACAGTAATTACATTATTCGGATCTGTTAAATTTCGAATGCTTAAACGTATTCCCTTAATGGGGTACCTACAAGAACAATTAAAATTAATTTCTATTCGTATATATTTATAAAGGTAACGATTTAAGTTTTGTTTTTGAAATTTCCTCAACTCTATCGAAACACAATGAAAAAACCTTTTTCATTTACCCTCCTATTGAAAACTATTTCGAAAAGATAAAGTCTTCTTATTTCTTTTACAACAACAAAGCTTATTTACTCATTCAATAGCTCAACTATTCTTTGTTGTCGAAATGTTTATCGAAACGTATCAGTATCAAAGCTAACTAAACTTAGCGAACTTATGTATGTGTTTGTGGTTTTGCGCCCTCGTAGTATTTCGTCTTCAACCTCAAAACCCTTGTTTAAACGCGTTCACCTTTTTCAAAGTTAGAACGAAAAATGCTTTTAAAATCAATATAAAGTAAAAAGGTTGCACGTTCGATTTTTTAGCGTTGTGGTCAGAAACAGCCCACCAGAGACCCTCAACCCCATAAAACATCTATGAAAATAGTCCGCTGAAGGCAGGGGTTAAACTCATAAATAAAAACCCAGCTGCTATAAAATGCAACGTTGTGTATTTACAGCACTAGGAAAAGCTCGACACGGTACCTGAGCTTCAATGTAAATTGCGGAGGACCTTTCCATCAAAACCTCCAAAATTTGATCGGAAGGTAAACGTCCGATTTTCTTTTCTAGATGCGAGAACAAAGGGGGTAATTTAAAAAAAAATGTCGTTTCCTATAATGGCGATGATAAAAAATGGACCAAAAAAATACTGAACAACGTTAGTGTATAATTTACACAAAAGGTCGGTACTCGCACAAAACACCGACAGTAGTTTTTTTTTAATACACAAAGAGAGCGAGCGTTTCAAACGGTAAAGACAAAAACGTTTACATTAAACTTTCATCAAAGTCGTTCCTTTTCATAACTAAACGTTGTGTAATCAAATATTAAAAAAATCTGAATACACAATTTGATAGAATTTATTACAATTTTTGATTATAAAAAGATATTGTTAACTTTGTAAATTTAAGGGTTGTTTATATAGGTTCTTTTTAGCTCAATTAAAAAGCGAGTTACTTTTTTAATTAAAAACAAACGAAAGTAACTGTTGCAAGTTATGTTAAAAGTTGCAGGTACGAAGAAATCTTTGATTAAACAAAGAGCAGTCATTACTCATTAATATTATGTGCTTGTCGCCCCATTGTTTAATCAAATGTAGCAAACTAATTTTATTTTAACTATGTATTTGAAATTAATTTGACGTTTTAATCGATCATTAAGTTTTAATCATACTATTCTTATAGAAAATTAAGTTACGAGGTGTTTCAATATTAGGAGTTTTTTAGAAAAACCTTTTATTAATACAAGACTCTACCGTGATTAAATACATTGGTTTTCGTTTTTTGTTAATTTTCATTAAAATTTGCCGAAATGTTAAAAGTTGAATAAAAAAAATTGGTTTCTACTTATACCGTGTAGGACGCGGACTTTTGATATTGCCTTTAAAAAGTAGATTTTTTTAAAATCAGTTTTTAGGTTCCTTAGTGGGTGCAATTTAAAAATAATTTCAATTATATAAGGTCAATTTAATTCTACATCAATCTGGTAAAAACATACAGGGTGTTCCATTTTAGTTTACTAAGTTATTCATCACTTTTGATATTTTCTTTTCATACACTTTGTAATCAATGTCGACTATTACCGCTCGTTGCCGCAGCTAAATGTGAAAAAAAGTTGACAGGTGGTCCATGAAAGTGAGATACTCTGTATAATATTTTTAAATTGTATCCACTGAGGAACCTAAAAGAATATTTAAAACTGATTTTCAAAAAATAAACTTTTTAAAGGCAATATCAAAGAGCCGCGTACTACACAGACAGGCTGTATAAAAGTAGACCATAAAAATTGATGGAAACCTATATATTACCGACTTAACTTCAGTTACTTTTACTTATTTTATTAACTTATTTACTTTGCAGTTCCGACTTTATAATTTTCAAACTTACTTTACGTTCCACCAAAATTTTCATTTTTGAAAAGTTAAAGTAAAATGAAAAGTGAAAAGTGTAATGACTTCGAATTACATCAACATCAAATTTTGAAAAATATATATGATAGAGCTTTTCTGAATTTTTAAAAAGCGGCCTAAGTAGATTGGAACCAGTGATGACAAAGTTCACGGAATTGAAAGAAGAAAAGTGTATTAAGAACGAATTAATTTGTAAATGGACAATCATTTTGAATTTAACGGAGCCTTGGTGTTATACTTGGATAACTCTTGAGGGTGCTGGAGTGACTAATTAAGAACCTTCCCTATCAATTAAAGACAACACCACGGTTTCGCATTAATTAAGATGCAGACAACCGGTGGATACTACGTCTACAGGGGTTGGTTATGCTTCATAACTTCATCGAGAGAGCCAATCGCCTTCTGTTCTTCTCCGCACACCTGCGACTATCTAACTTACCAAACTATCGATACCGTCGCTAGCAGAACACCTTTATTCTCGGAACTACATCCTACCCATTACAGCTAAGTTTTAGTATTTAAGCAACTTATTCAGTGATAATGTGTAAAGCTCAAGTACATATGACATAGAACGGCTTGATCTCTAATATTTAAGTAAATTTTTATTTGGTGTACACTCCACAACCGAACGTTAGTTTTAATCAGTTCAATACGGGCTCGAGCGCTTTACTTAGAGCGGTTGACGCGGACTTTTGGGTTTGCAAGAAGTACTTACCTCTGTAATCTTAATTTAAGTTTAGTTTAAATCGCCGTGTGTAAGTGATATGTGTACGCAGAGCTTTACTTGTAGCCAATCCTCAATTGGAATGATAACTTTAACTCGGGTGTAACTAAAGTTTACCTGAAATCCGACACATTAATTGCGAACCTTATTTATTGTTAGGCAAGATTGCTGCTAACGCACGTAATTATATGCGACAGTCTCTCTATTTCTGTCACATTATCCTAGTATTTTAATCAAAGGAAAGGAACACCAACTGCAGCGTCTATTTAACCAACAGAAAAATACCAAAAACTGCACCAAAAACTTGACTCGGACACGTGTTTCAACAGCTAAGCTGTTATCATCAGCGATACCGATACTAAAAATAAAAACAACGGGAAGCTTATATATACTATCTGCTTATCACGCATCGTTAACTTAATTGATTCTTAGATAAGCTTAAATAATTCCGAAAATCCTAATGGGCCGTTATCATCATAATTCATAAGCAAATTTCTGTTTTAAAAATTTCTAAACTTTCATAAGAATCAAGTTCGTTTTTATTATCTACCCTCTTAATTAATTCAATGTCGCCTACTCTATGGCCATTTTCAAGCATATGCATGGCAACACTGGACCTATCTGTGCGATGATATTTGACATGAGCTACGTGCTCTTTAAAACGAGTTTTAATAGGTCTCTTGGTTTGCCCTATATATACTTGGTTACAGTCTTTACAATTAATTTTATATATTCCCGATTTATCACACATTTCTATTGGGTCTTTCGGATTGCCTAAAAGATTTTGCAAGTTGTTATTACTAGTCACTGTTTGATAATTAAATTTTGAAAATATTTTTTGAAGACCTTTTGTGTATGTGGGATAATTTGGTAATTTGACATATTTCTTATCTATTTTGCTATTACTAGTTCCTAACGTTGTAATGTTTCTAATGTTTAACTTATGTTTATGTTTTCTAATTATGTTTGTGACAATTGATTCTTGAAAACCATTGTATGATGCAATCTGCTTAATAATGATCCCAAAATGATTGCTGATACCCGTAGAGTCTTATTAGAATGTGAAAATATTATACCAAAACAACTTAGGTTTAGACTAACGGTATCTAACCCGGTTCTTCCTAGAATGTATTGTTTACCTAAGATACATAAACCCGGAAAAGCAATGCGTCCCATTGTTTCAGGTATTAATGCTCCTACTTATCTGATATCTAAATGGTTGTCAAATAAATTCAACAGTTTTGAATATCAACAATCAAATTTCAGTGTTCAAAATTCATACGATTTTATTGAAAAAATTAAAAACATTGAGCTGACTGAGAACGAAGTTTTAGTTTCATTCGATGTCTGTTCATTGTTTCCAAGCGTTCCGATAGATATCACTTTAGATTATTTGAAAGATATGTTACACCAAAACCATTTAGACAATTCAGAAGTAGATAATTTTATTAAATTAGCAAGATTATGTATGAGTCAAACCTACTTTCAAATTAACAATAATATTTATCAACAAAATTATGGTACAACAATGGGTAACAGCTTATCTCCGTTTATGGCTAACCTGTTCATGGGTAAATTTGAAACTGATTTAAAAATAATTTAGAATATTTTCCTAGAATTTGGTGTAGATATGTAGATGACGTTTTTGCAGTCATCGACACTAAAGTTTACAGCCCTCAGCAATTTGTAGAAATTTTAAATTCAAAATTTGAGACGATCAAGTTTACCTATGAAACAGAAACAAACCTTAAGTTACCTTTCTTAGACACTTTAGTGACAAGAAATGGCAACAAACTAGATATAGATATTTATCGTAAAGACACTAACACTATGAGGTTTATAACAAATGATTCCAACCATAGTATGCAACATAAACTTGCATCTTTCAACTTTTGATTCACCGATTATTACATTTCCCATTGTCAAAACAAAACTTTGATAAAGAACTGCGAAATATTAAGCAGATTGCATCATACAATGGTTTTCAAGAATCAATTGTCACAAACATAATTAGAAAACATAAACATAAGTTAAACATTAGAAACATTACAACGTTAGGAACTAGTAATAGCAAAATAGATAAGAAATATGTCAAATTACCAAATTATCCCACATACACAAAAGGTCTTCAAAAATATTTTCAAAATTTAATTATCAAACAGTGACTTCTAGTAATAACAACTTGCAAAATCTTTTAGGCAATCCGAAAGACCCAATAGAAATGTGTGATAAATCGGGAATATATAAAATTAATTGTAAAGACTGTAACCAAGTATATATAGGGCAAACCAAGAGACCTATTAAAACTCGTTTTAAAGAGCACGTAGCTCATGTCAAATATCATCGCACAGATAGGTCCAGTGTTGCCATGCATATGCTTGAAAATGGCCATAGAGTAGGCGACATTGAATTAATTAAGAGGGTAGATAATAAAACGAACTTGATTCTTATGAAAGTTTAGAAATTTTTAAAAACAGAAATTTGCTTATGAATTATGATGATAACGGTCCATTAGGATTTTCGGAATTATTTAAGCTTATCTAAGAATCAATTAAATTAACGATGCGTGATAAGCAAATAGTATATATAAGCTTCCCGTTGTTTTTATTTTTAGTATCGGTATCGCTGATGATAACAGCTTAGCTGTTGAAACACGTGTCCGAGTCAAGTTTTTGGTGCAGTTTTTGGTGTTTTTCTGTTGGCTAGTATTTTAAGATTTGTTTGTTGTATTGAATTGTCTGTTTTTTTTCTGGTTTGTGTTTGATTTAGCGTATTAAATTTTAAGTAAAACCTGTTGATCTCCTGTTGCTTTGTTTTCTTTCTTTCTTTTATCTAGCAGGTGGCGCCTTGTTAGACAGCAGTATAATTTAACTTAGTGCGCTACATTAAACCAGCTTCTTTTAGTTTTTTTTAGGTTGTTCCGCTAGAGCCGTCGCTTTTTTTTTGTTGTTTTGTAAACAACCGTTACACACATACAGAAGGTTTGAAGAAAGGTGGAGACTATTTTCTGAGGCGGTAATATTAAGTGATGGTGCTTATATAACAAATATGTACAAATTTGGTTGATGCCTTCGTTACACAGAAATCCAAATAATTAAGATAATTTAACATCGTCCATAAACGGACACAAAAGTTGGTGGAAAATGTATATGCTATTCTAAAAAAAAAGTTTCTTTGTTTGAATCACTTGAGGCTACAAGACCTCAAAAAGTAGCCAAGGTGCAACATTGCATAATGCGGCTAAAACAATCGACGGAGTTGACGAATGAAATCCAGTCAATAATGGCAATAATAATAATAATAGTTTAGACCAAAACATAACAAAATTGATGGTGTAAATAATGATAATCAAGAAGTTGGATTTGAATCACAGGAAGGAATCGACCAATTTTTCACGGTATTTTAGAAATTAAATATATAATTCAATTTTTAATAACTCATTAGTAAACTTTGATGGTGCTAAACCCAACTTCGTTTCCAATTTAAGAATTTCAATTTTTTTTGTAAATTGTAATTCTAAGTAGTTCTAATTTTAGTCGCCGGCTCTCTTCAATATATTCTTCACCAACTGATGATTTTGCACACTATTTTTCCTTTTCCTTGAAATTTTTTTTGGGGGTGACGGAAAATCTGGATTCACAAATTTCGTTGCTGGACAAACATTAGATATCTATTTAGTATTCAAAGTAAATTCTTAAAAAACATAAAAAGTACATATTATTGTTTTGCATTGATGGTCCCCCATCTGATTCTGGCAGATCTAACCCAACTAATACGGGGGAATCCTTTTCTATAACATCAGAAAGTGCCGGATTGTCAAATTTTTACTATAGTTTTGGTTTTATCACTGGCTGTCGCTTTATTTCCCTTAAAAATAATAATAATAATATGAAAATATTTACAGATGTCAAATAAAGATATGTGTAAAAAAATTATATTCAATTTAAGTCGCTGCTGATAAACTCAGAAATACTGTAAAACATATTTTTAACCAAGAAGGCATTAACTCTACTTTTTAAATTACAAATTCATAGACTTCATATTGGTAATGCGTTAAATAATTTATAGGACATATTTACAATACTTTTGTGTTTTTTTCAAGCCCGTAGAATTTTAGATGGATATCATAAAATTTACATGTGTTGTAAGTGTGTACATTATTTTTAGTATGACGTTCAGAACAATTACTTCTGGCAAAAAATACAATTAAAATAAATATGCTAGGCAACGTTATTAATTGAAATTGAATAAATATATATTTACAATCCGCCTTGTATTCAATGCAGCCGAAGATCCTAACAGCTCGACGTTGAAGAGTAAATAGTTGATGGACATTAGAAAAATTACCCCAAACTAAGTGGCAATATTGTAAATAAGATTGCATTAAAGCGATATATGCCCTTCTTAATATAACGTGTAAAATATTGGCGGATAGACGTCGCAAGAGAGAAATGTTTCGAGTAATTCTTTTGGGTAGTTTATTGGTGTGGTAATGAAAACATGGTCTAGGATCAATTGATGTACTTAAAAAAAAAGTTTACACTAAAAGAATGTTTAAAATCATGATGTTTGAGAGTTGTTAATAAATGCTTAGGTTTATTAGATATGCACCATTCTTTGGCACTTTGTAAGACCATAATCGCTTGTTGGTTGACACAATTCAAATTGGAGTTCATAATGGGCAGGGTGTTATCATCTGCATATTAAAGAGAAACTTCTGTACTTCTAAAATTAGAAGCAAAGTCGTGACTAAAAATTAAAAAGAGAAGTGGGCCTAAGATGGAACCCTGAGAAACACCACTTTGTAAAGTTAGGAAACCTGATATGATTACATTTGGTTTTACGGCTTGAGATCTACCTTGTAGATAAAATTTTATTAGCTTGAAACATTAAAGTTATAGATATTCTTTAATTTGCGAATTTAAATTTCATGAGAAATACTATAAAATACTGGAGTTAAGTCGAAAAATATAGCTATAGAGTGCTAACTATTTTCAAAACAATTCAACGGATGTTCAACATCTGAGGTCCGGCTGTGTTTTCGGAAACCATATTAATTTTTAAATAGAATGTCGGCAGTATTGAGATGGAGCGATACTATTCAGTCACTTTACTATTGCCCTTTTCTATGGGTCAAAACTACTATGGCAATTTTTAGAGCATTGGGGAACCTTCCAGTTAGAAGAGAAGAATTTATTAATTTAGTCAAAGCTGATGTGATTTTTTAACAGTTTTGTACTAATACCGTAAAAATCTATAATTGGAGACATTTTTAAAGATTTAATTATTTTCCTTATTTCCACTTCGGAAATAGTGTGGAAAAAAATTATTTTAGATTTTTAGATGTATTAGCATTACATAATTCTATAGAACAAAGTTGAAAGGGGGTTTTTGAAACTAATGAGATGAAATATTTATTTCGATCATTTACATCAATAAGTAGTGCCAGTGTTGATTTCGAGATCTATTGCGAGTTAATATTCCAGGTTATTTCTTATCTTTTTAAAGATTCAGGTTTTGTGATGCAACACATATCAATACATATCAATCTGAAATACATCTGAAGTTAAGCAATATGTAGTATTCTCTGTCATGATTATCTGTTTTCCATTATTTTGTTTGTTATTTCTTTAACTTACTATTTTTTCATTGCCGTGATTGGCGCTTGGACAGGTCTATTATACCGGGTGACCCAACCAAACTACAAAGTTTGATTGCTCCGTTATTAAACAGGATATCGACTTCTGTTTTTTTTTAATTTAATAGATATCCTTTAGTTGCACTTTAAAAAAATCTTTCTATATACTAGGTAACTGGACCAAAGTTAATTTTTTTTAAGTAGAACATCCTGTATATCTACGCATGTTTGAATTCTCTGTTGAAAAATATCTTGAGTTTGTATACATGATTAGCAGCAACTTTTATAGCGTTAACTGACATTTACTGTGATAAAAGTCCCATCTTTGACAAATCACAGCACTTACACCCTTTGTTATTTCTTTTCTATATTTTCCCAATTGGTCCCGTATTATACTAAAAAATTCTGAAAACAGAATGTTGACGTTTTTTTTAAATATTATACAGGGTGGTCGAAAATACAAAATTATCTTTTTTCATTTTTTTAAATACAACACCTTATATACCTATACGTCATTCGAATGTAATTTTTAAGAGCTTTCTAACGATATAGCACACTTGGGTAGTAGGGCCGGAACTTTTGAGATATTCCATAAAAAGTATTAAAAATATCAATTAATGAAAATGCTTAATTACAATTAACATTAATATTTTTAGCCGAACTTTCACTCAAAATAAGAATAACACTAAAATTTGTATACACACATTTCGAGTAAGACAGGATCTGTTTTTGGTAATAAATATTGCAGTATTGTATTTTCGTATTCAGGTCTGTAACATCATTTAACAATTTCAAATTTTAATAATTTATTAATAACTTTCAAAAAAAAAAAAAAAGATCAACATTCAACTTCTCCCTAGTTCAGTAAGTGTTCAAAAACATTACCTTGTTTTTCATTTCTTCTGCCGTTGTCGGTCAATTTCTGTAAACTTGATCTTTAACGAAACCCTAAAGAAAAAAGTCGATTGGAGTTAAATCCAGTGAACGAGCTGGCCATGAAAGACTACCTCCACGTCGATTTGGGAAATTTCTCACTCACGTACTTCTCTATGAAAATGCAACGGAGCACCATCTTGTTGAAATCACATGCTTTGCCAAGTAACAAAATCCACTTCATCTAAGAGAACTAAAGTTTATTTTAGAGAATATGTAGGTATCTTTGTCCGGTTAGGTTTCCATTAAAGAAATATGACCCTACGATGCCACCTCATACATTCAGTGTTCAACGGTTTTGGTTATCGACAGTTCTCATCCACTTAGGGTTCTCCATATATATATATATATATATATATCGCTAAAGAAAATCTTGTATTAAAATGTGTTGTACTCATGTATCAACCCTAACATGTTTTCGCAGAATTCAATCCGTTTGCCAAAATCATCTCCGTACAATTCCTGGTGAAGTTTAAGGTGATATGGACGAAATCTGTTTTTCAAAATTATTCTATTAACACTACTCTGAGACATTTCTAATTTTCTCGCCATCTCCCGTGTGCTCGCATGTGGATTTTCTTCCAACATCAGTACTATGTGCAATTGTTGATTATAGTCGATTCTATTAGCATTTTGCATCTTCTCCTAAAGCACACTTGGATTTTCCTCAAATCTGTCCATAGCACTTTGAAAACTCCGTTTAAATGGTGTTTTCTCTTCCGGATATTTCGCATGGTAAATTCGTATTGCCAATAAAACATTTCGATCGGCTTCTCCAAGGCAATAAATTATTCTCACTAGTTCTACCTTTGAATGATTCATGGCGATATTAGTAGTGATATAGTAATGTTGTGGATACAGTGTTAACTTATGCCAGGTAGTTCATTTCTTGTTCAGTTGCTAAATTTTTTTGACACCCCCCTGTTAGTTTCGCTCGACGTCTCAAAATATGGTTAGAACAACAAGCAAATGTTTTTGAACACTTACTGAACTAGGGAGAAGTTGAATGTTATGGTCTTTTGGTTTTTTCATTAATAAATTATTAAAATTAGTATTTGAAGTTGTGAAATGATATTAAAGACCTGAATACAACACTAAAATACCGCAAAATGTCCACCCTGTATAGAATTAAAAAAAACGTCAGCAGGGATCAGTTTTAGAATTTTGGACTATAATACGGGACCAACTGCGAAAATATGGAAGAACAAGAAATAACAAAGGGTGTAAGTGCTGTGATTTTTTAAAAGATGAGACTTTTTCGTAGTAATCGTCAGTTAACGCTGTAACAGTTTAGACTCTTAATCATGTATACAAACTCAAGTTGTTTTCAACAGAAAAACCAAATATGTGTAGATATACAGGATGTTCCATTAAAAAAAAACAACTTTTGTCCAATTGCCTATATCAGGATCACCTGAATAGGGAAACATATTTTAAGTGCAACTAATAGATATCTATTAAATAAAAAAAAACAGAAGTCGATTTTTGTTTAATAACGGAGCAATCAACTTTGTAGTTTGGTTGGGTCACCCGTATGTCATCATGCGAGGCTGTGCTAGTTATATTTTATGTTCTTATTTACCTTCTATAATGTTTCTACACTTAATTAATATTATTACATATGAATACTAAGGTGGGTATGTTTAGGGTTTTAGTGGTTTTCCTAAACCTTGAAGCAAATACTTTGCCGAGTCGAACCAATTCACAGTTCCATACGGCACCATACATATAACAATATTAAAAATGTACCATACAAATAAATAAATAAAATACATATTATTTAGCAAACCAAACCGTTCTATCATTTGCTTTAAATTGTTGTTGAACCATATAATATTATTTTCTCAATTTCGTGTTTTAGTTGAAAAAGCGACTGAGAAGAATTTTTCAAAAAACATATCGAATTTATTGTTGAGGTTAAGAGATGATTCATCCAAAAAATTCCAAGAGTACAAGGTTACCATATTAAAAAATAAGTTCAATCCCTTTGTAGTTGTTGGTCTATAGTTAACATTATTGAATTTGCACAATAAGGCTCAGTTTTGTTTTGGATGAGAACATCCGATAAGAAAATGGATTGACCGTAGTGATCGAATATGCCGGCATTAAATATCTTAGGGGTTTGTATAATCGAGATCAACATTAACAAAATGTTATCAAGGCAGTGATGATATCTAGTAGTGAAGAAAGTGGTTTGGGAATATTCTAAAAGAAAATAGTAGATCACACAATATTATAGCGTATTTATCAGCGATGTTAAATGTCACCTACTTTAAATTTAAATTTAAATTGAGTTTAACATGAAGTGCACATTCCAATGAATTTATTAAAATCTCCATTAGGAGAGCGTTATTTATTTATTTAATTATTTAATAATTTAATCGTATGGTACATTTTAAATATTGTATTGTAGATGTAAGTGTTATGTATGGTGCCCCAGAAGATCAGTATAAACCTGTACAGTGTGGTGACGAAACCGTGTGCAATTGTGGATTGGTTCATCTTGGCAAAGCATTTACTTCAATGTTTAGGAAAACCACTAATACCTAAACATGCCAACCCTTACCCACTCTACCAGTGACAAGTGTGTTGGTTCTTTAGTAACAAGTGTGTTGGTTCTTTTACATTCACCTTCCTTAAAGGGGTCAAGTTGTCCTGAGTATCGTCCTGGAAAATTTTTTTTAGTAAGTAATATTAATTAAACATTTAAATGTAACACTTTTATATATTAAACACCTCGCCAGAAAACTTTTAAGCTCAACAATTATATTTTTTAACTCCAAGTAAAATATATTATTTCTTCTTCAAGCGTTTATTGCTAGTTTTCATGTGTTAATGTTTTCGAAATTCTCAAGTGTTATAGTGACGTTTTATTCTCGACGAATCAAGTTGGTACTTTATACTGTTACATTCATATTAGAGGTACCCACCTCTAAATTTTCTGGCAACTGGTTTGGAATCAATTTGGGACGACCCGTTAAAAACGATTAACTATTACTTCTGTAGGCCATAAATTTGGGTCTCTGCCTTGGTCGTAAACATTGTAATAGATATTTTAAACGACGAATAATCCTCCGGGTGCTTTTATTCCAGTTTCGTGCATTTAACAGAAGACATTTTATATTCTTTGAGGTAATCAGTAACCATTTCTTCGGTACAGTTCACGTCTAAACCGCGCACATATATATGAGAAAATCTTATCGCCGCTTTTAATGAAACATCTTCCCAACATCCAAAAATTCCAGTAGTCTTCTTGTGTTTCTTTTTAACCACTGTGGTCCATTAATTTGCGTTCTTATGAGAAACATTAGCACTTAATTTAGTATTTTAAAGAAGTTCCGTACTATTTATGTCAGTAGATACTGAGGTATTGGATGGTTTACATATTTTTAAAAAAGATACTGGAACAGTAATTTGATGAGGTTTGATATTTTTAAATTTCCTTGCTGGCGTTATTGACCTCGGAAATATTTACATTTTTAATCGCTTCAGCGTTATGATAGGATTACCAACAGGTTTGTTTATTGCAAAGGACATACATTTCTATCTTCTTCATTTACGAGAACTTTTTCTTCCAAGGAGTTTGATTGTGTCATACAAGACGAAAATTAATTTGATTTTTGTGACAAATTATAGACTTTAAATAATCGATTTCTTTTGGTTTGCTACCTGCTTCAAACAATCCGTTTTCTTGACATTCGTCATTTCTTGCCGATACGCAACAAACTATTTGATCATTATTAATTTATCGAACAATTTTTAATTTTGATTTTGCACTATTATGATAAAAACACTGACAATTAACACGTTTTTTAGCAGTATTTTTACTGCATATCGCACATAAATTACTTGAACTCGATTCGTCCTCCATTACGTTAATCTTCTAGAACTGCCAACTTTTTGGTTAAAGCCTTTTTTCTTTTCCGGCTCATGCTTGAAAAGTTGGTGTCACTAATACTTTTAAAACTGACATTGAAACATAAAAACTTTTCACTTTTTAATTTTCAAAGCACGAAGTGCCAGATGCAAAGTCTAAAGCTATGTTGGTGGAATCGGACCTGGTTTTTCATTTTGTAGTTTCGTTTTTTTTTTTGATCGAGAGATTGATTATTTGTTATTGTTTGTAATCTATTCCTCAAAATAAAAAGATTAACGAAATCAATTTTTTTTCAATCAATTGTAGAAAAACAATGTGTCAGATTGCCGACCTCCCGATCGTCCGTCCATATTAAACAAAATATCAGAAAAACCGCCAGACAGATATTTATAAAGCTTAAAACATCGGTCTTATTTATATTAATGCAGACCTAACTAGATTTTAAGCACAATTTATCAAACCAAAATAGCCGTTAACCTAAATAGATTTTGGAAATTTTGGAATATTTTGGAAAATATTTATTTTACACATTTTATCTTCAAATAAAAGTAGTGAATAAGATTGCGTAACACTAATTGTTTTAACAATATCACCACCAATATTAATTACCCAAAAAAGTTATTGTAAATTTTATTGCCTATAATTTTTGTTTAAACTTTTTTTTCTAAAGTGCAATTTTCATTTTCTTTTTCATCAACTGGTCTTAAAAGAAATGTGTATGCGCTCGTGGTACCTCGTTTTGTCTCGAAATAGAAACGATAGTAGGTAGCAGGAAGTCTTCTTATTAATTGCTTAGCAGTTACATTTAAGAATTGCACTTTTTCTTTTTCTTAAACGCTTGTTTTTAAGTTCGGATAAATTATTTGTTTTCAAACAAAACCAATTTTTAATTTAATTTTATATATATCCACTATTTCCTTTTACAATAATTTAAGCGCAACCAGTCTTCCGGATTCTGGTAGATGGTCGAAAGTAGTAAATACGTGATCTTCAATCGTCGCTCTCTCTGCTATGCCCGACGCTTCTTCTGAATTTAATCGTCTTTCTTCTGTTTCCGGTACTGCAGTTTGCGTTTCTTGACGTGTGCTTATGTATTTGTCAATCTTATTTTCACTTGTGTGTCGTTTGGCCCTTGATATTTGCTTCGACGAATTTGTTTTACATGGCGTATGTGACTAATTCCATCCACCTCTACTTCACAAACCTCGGGTCCCAGTACTCGTACCAAATTTCGATTTTGTTGTTGGATTTACATAGAAGCTAATTTTTTTCTCCCATTATGAATGTAGAACTAGCTTTGTAATATTCGGACTTCTCTATCATCTCCCTAATGATATCTACTCTAACCTAATTTTGCTTAAGGTTTGAATATATCTATCAGCTTGCCCATTTGTTTCTAGGTGGTATAGGGTTGTGTATTTGTGTACGATTCCATTTGATTTAAAAAAAAAGATAAATTCTGTTGATTTGAATTGACTTCCATTGTCACTGACCAGCGTCATTGGTAATCCGAATCTTGATAATGTCTCGTATTTTATATAGGCATCTACCATTGCTAGAAAATACCTACCATACAAAGGTCCAGCATAATCTATATGTATTCGTTGCCATGGATACTTTGGATATTTCCATAAGTGTTATGTTTAGGGTTGTTCCGAAAAGAGCAACAACTATCAATGTTTTTCCACTGCGCGAACTTCAAGCTAAACTCTTCATCTTTAGCATCTCGATGTGAGCTGTATGCAGTTCTTCCAAAACTCTTCTTTGTAAGGACATTGAAATAACTACTATAATGCCGTTGAAAATGCAACCATTTTGAAGGCTCAGCTTTGACATTTTTTTTTGTTGTCAATGTTTCCGACTGGAGTGCTTTGTACAATTTTCTGCACTAGGGATCTTTAATAGTTTCTTTTGTATGTCACTACTTGAAACAGGAAGTGCTTCCACTTGAGTTAAACAAAAAATTGAATTTTCATCCATTCAGTTTTTGAGTCTGATATTCTCTTTATAGGAAATCTTAAGAGAATATCGGTATTTACATGGGCTTTCAAAATTTTTTAGTAAATTGTCATACTTGAACCCTGCCATAAAGTTTGTATAGTGTAAGAATCGTATAGCTGAATATGCAGGTAAATCTTTCTCAGGTGCTGTGAAAGTGGTTTATTATCGATTATAATTATTATTTTCCTTTCGTAACAATATTGGAAAACCTTTTTTAAATCGTAGACCAAAGCAGTTGCCTTGTCTATTTGGCTGTAATTCTTTACTGATTTTGTTAAGGACCTGGTCGCAAATGCAATTGGTCGCTTATCACCTTTTTCTGTGATATGGAAAATTATAGCTCCCAAACCAAAAGGTGAAACATCCATTGTCAGTATTAACGGTAGTTCAGGGTTGTAAAACCCTTTCTTTTGAAATTTCTTGCTTTAAATTTGTAAACGCTTTTTTGCCAAATTTGGAATAAATTTCTGATAGTAATTATTATTCCAAGAAAAGTTCTTAGTTCTCCAACGTCTTTAGGCTGTGAACAACATGTAATGGCATCGACCTTTTCTGGTACAAGATGTAAACCCTTTCCTTCTATCACAGGTCCTAAATAAATTACAGAATTTTGCAAAAACTTACATTTTTCTTTGTTCAATTGTAAATTGTTCGGTTTCAATCTTTGCAGAACTACTTTTGTAACAATTGCATAAATCTAGAACCTTATACTATCGAAGAAACATGCGACTGCAGGTAAATCGTGCAATACTTGATCCATAAATATTTGCCAAAAATTTGGAGCAATCTTCACACCAAACATTAATCGGTTTACTTTGTAAACTCCTTTATGATTACTAATGGCTTGTATTTGGGCACTTTCCTCATCCACTCTTATATGCTTAACTAATGACTAGCGTACAAAAGTATTTTCCTCCGTTCATTTTAGTGAAAATTTCGTTCACCCTCGGAATTGGGAAATTATCAACTTTTAAGAAATTGTTTAACGTTGCCTTGTAATCGGCATATAACCTAATCGTCTCATTACTCTTTACGGAAAGAACAACAGAACTTCCCCATACGGAGTAGTCTGTTTTCTCAATTATTTGGAGTTCTTCGAACCGATCGATACAATTTTCAATATTGCCTTTTAGTGCGTAAGGCATTGGTCGAGGATGAATGAATATTGGAGATGTATTTTCTACCAACTTCAACTTACACTTATAATTTGGCATTTTTTTTATTTGAGGTGAAAACAAATCTTGGTACTTGGACAAAAGATTGTCTAGTTCTTTTTTATAGTGTACTTCCGTAAATGAGCTTAGTTGGTATATTTTGGACCAATCGATTTGAATTTTGCGTAACCAGTCTTGTCCAAGGATGGTGTCCACTGATTTTGGCAGGACATCATTGTAATTTATGTTTTTCCGGACAAATTTGCTTGAAATTGTGGAAACTGCTGCGCCGGTATTTTATATGTGGAATCTTCAATTTGCAATTCAGGATGAAATTTATCAGTTGTAACCTAGTAGAGTTTATGGTATATAATTCATTTATAGAGAGCGTGTCTTCCTCTTCTTCGCTTAGTTCTTCAATTTGATTTTGCTTTGGAGTCACTTTCTGTAGACAACATTGTCTAAGATGACCCTTTCTTTGGCATTTTGTACATTTTCAGTTTCTTGCAAAACACTCTAAAGTGTTGTGGTTGGTTTTATCATATTTAAAATATTTTCTCCACGAGCATTCTGGAATTTTTCTGGTTTTTGATCTTGAACATCTTTTTATTTTATTTGATACTTTGAGTTTTGCTTTTTTGTTAAATTTATTTAGAAAATATATTTGATCTGCTGATGCTCTTATTTCTTTGCTTTTTAACTTGGACGAGTCTGTGTGTTTGCATCAAACCAAATTAAATACTTGGAATACGTCATTTAAAAGACGAGATTCACGTAGAACCAGGATAGGTAACCGCTATATTAGCAATGTGTAAGGAACTTAAATCATTTATGTGAACGTGTTTGTATTACAGACAGTTTATTGCTAATATTGCCGAGATAGTGCAACTTTTAACAAAAAAAGTGCAGCATGAAGTTGGGAACAGCCTCAACAAGGAGCTTTTCAGAAATTAAAGACGCTTTTGTATCGCTTGAAATTTTGAGAAGAACGATAGCTCTAAGCTTAAAGCAAATATTAGAAGAGTATCATGATGCGACAATTGAAAGTCATTATGGAGCCGATTGCATTCTTCATGTATTGAATGTCAACGGTACAAGGCGCTGAATCACAATCCGGCAGGTCTCGTACAAGTTATAGTCTATAACAAGCGATTGGTAGTAGTAATTACAGATTTGTTTGGTTCTCTGCCCACATCACCAGATGGAAATAAATAAATATTGATTGGTGAAAACACTAGTACCAAATGGGTTGAACTATTTGTCCTGCAACAAACCGCCGCCGAAGAATTTAACAAGGTACTGGTCATCAAGATGTTTCTTCGGTTTGGAATTTCCAGGCAGATTATGAGTGACAATGATGTTCAGTTCGTTTCATCTGTAGTGATGCAAAAGGTGTGCTATTATTTAGGTATAAACCTGACTTCGCTTTATCACTCCTCCACCATCATAGCAAAAAACCGTGATTTGAAGCCTAGACTAACAGTATTAGTAAAAGAAAATCACAAAAAGATCACTCCTTACTTAGATAAACTAACAGGCGTTTAGGAAGATGCGAAATACACTTACGAAAACGAGCAAGATCACCATAAAGCGTATGCAAGCAAGAAAAGGGAATACGTTGAATACAACTTAAATGATCGTATTCTTGTTAACTATCATCAGTTAAGTAATGCCGGAAAACAAATCACTGCAATTAGATTTGAAGAAAAATGGAAACAATCACAAAACTAATCAGGTGAACTATACAGTGTATCCCATCAAAAAGATAACAACGTTTGTTTTTTCAAAACGAATAATTAAAAAAATGTGGAATCACAACGACTTTATTTTCAAAGAGAAAACTTTTAAATTTTATAAGCCATTTTGATTTTATAAAATAGTAATATTTCCAATAACAGCAATTAACATTATTTTTTAGAATATCAGGATTTGATGTAGAATCAAAAAATAAAATAAAAAAGTTAAGTTTACACTTGAAAAAAGTCGGTGGGGGAAAAAGTTAGTTGAAGGATCCTGTACACATATTTCTCTCTTGAAAATACGGTAAGTGTGTTTTTGCACTTTTTTCAATTATCCGTTTTGTAGAAATAAAACTTGTGTGAAATATATAAATTACTGAGGACTCTTTGTCTCACCAAATATTCCGTGAATTATCACAAAGTGGTTCACTCCAGCAGCAGACAGGATAACAGGAGATTAGCAAATAAAATCACAATTACTCATCTGATAAAAAAACAACAATTTTTATACTGACCGGGGGACGCCACTCTATCTTCATCATCATTTAGTTAACTATATCCATTTAATTACTCCATATAGTATTTAGATAAATTAATTTACTGTTCAACAACTACCTAGTGTCACCAGAAATAAATGGAGGCTTCCCAGGACGCTTAACCTAGTTGGCATCCCAATGACCGGATCGGAGGCACCTAATAAGGTTACACTCTCCACCTGCATCATGTCATTTAAGTAACCGGCAATAGCCCCTTTGTGAGTAACCCAACCTAAAGGAACCACAAAACTGTGTCAGACAACTGTGCACCGGGAGGAATGGTTACGTGATATTCAAACACACCAAACAACCTTTTTGTTACCGGCTGACTACTTACTACTCTCCACTATTGATCTACTTTAATTTCCAACATTTCGCAAATTATCATAAAAGAATCTCATATTTTCCATTATTAAAAATAAATCTTATTCCATCTGTTAGAACTCTGACAAAACCCCGCTCTCTATTTTTTTATCCCATAAATAAATAATAAAATAATAATAATTAATTAAACTGAATGAGCAAATAATGAAAATATTAACAAAAAGAAAACAATATTAAAGATTTATCTTTCACATTTGTTACCTTTTCGATAGGACACACTGTATATCATTAAAGGTTTTACCATTACGGTTCTATTTTTCATCCCACCATGTATAACAGTAATTAAAACAAAAATTGTGTTTATACTTTTTAATTAAATTATTTAAAAAAATGTACTATTCAGTTAAAGACCAATATTCAAAGAACCAAATACGCATCATTTGACTTATTACAGGGTAAGCTAAACTCGAACGGAAAAATTATAATAAAATATAAAATTTCATAAGAAAGCTTCTAACAAGAGTCGAATAAAAGATTTTGATTCAAATAAATAATGATACAGTATCGTAATATAATTCTTCTGAAATAAATGTAATAAGCTACGTAATTGTATGTCAGAATCAGAAGATTTATGTAAGTCATAATAATAAGAAATAATTTAACTTACATGCAGCTGAGTTATTTATTCGTGGACTAAACGTCACGTGCAAATAATACTGTAAATTGTTGGTATTTTTTCTTGTAATTAACTCGATTAATTCAAATTAGTTTTTTTATTACAAAACCAAAACTAATCGAAAAGTTGTGTGAAGTAAAGTCTGCAATTTTATATTCTAGTTCGAGATTAAAGTTTGTTAAGAAGTTTCTAATACTTCTATTTGATGAAATTGTAAAATTGTCAAAGATCTCTTGAAAGATGTAATATAGCCCTACAAATAATTGTAATAACTCTTTGATGGCATCTCAGGTTCTTATGCTTCTTTGCTTTGGTATCGGATTTAATTTTAATCTTTTTGTTCAAAAGTTCTATGCAAGAAAATATTTAATATTGCAAAAATTAAGTATTGATATGGATTACGAATATGGATTTTTTATAAGTCTAATATTACTATGCAATATTGTATAAATATTAAAAATAGGTTGTGAACCACTATTTTATTTTCAATAACAAAACACTAAACTTACGACTTACTAAGAATAAGTTAATGGATGTTTTAAATGACTGAAAATAAATTTAGATTAAAATTACAAAATATTAGGCTAATATTTCTCAATGTTATAATATTACCAATCTCTGGGAAATATTGCGAAAATGTTGGGTGTTGGTTGCAAGCCCACTGAAAATCAATTCAAGACTTAATAAATATTAGAGCAATATTTCAATATGAAGGCAATATTATCAAAAAATCTGCACAACATTGCATAACATTAAGATTATGTTGAAAACCCATATTTCATTTTCAAGCCTAATCACGTTACATATAATTATTAAATTTTGCACACGGTTTTGTCACCACACTATACAGGTTTATACTGATCTTCTGGGGCACCATACATAACACTTACATCACAATACAGTATTTGTGTAATGTACCATACGAATAAATAAATAAATAAATAAATAAATTAAATTTTTGAAGAATAACTTTATTAATAGTTTGCATTGCTTGTCAAAAAACTTTAAGCAATTCAGACCTCAACGGAAATGGACGTGTGTTAACGATTAGATAAATATTTCTACATGGAGCCAATGTTGCCAAGTCTGTACAATACTGGATAAATCTGAAAAATATGTTGTGTACCACTGCAGTGTTTTCTATACAGACGACACTAATGTTGTGACAAACCTAAATTCGTTGTGTAGTACTTATATACGTGTTGAAGAATGGGTTAATGCATCGTTTAAATTACGTGTTAAAGTAATCCAAACCTCAATTGAAATCAAAAAAGGTTAAATGATAAATATTACAAATGTTGATGCAATCAGAAGTAGGGTGTGATTTAATATTGTTTTTTAATTACAATATTTTTTCTATTGGTTTAATGGAGTTGTAGCCATATGTTTTTCGCAATATTGTGACTATACAGATCAAATATTGAATAATTATTTGTGTTATTTCAAATTAAATCAACTTGCATAAAACGAACCAATATAAATTTTCCCTTTGGTATGACCCCCTTACAACTCTGGAAAATGTAATTGTTTTGAATCATTATTAATTTTTTTTACGTTTGAACCTGTTACGTAGCGTACCATATTTCGGTTAGTCAATCAGAATTTATTTTGCTCCCGTACCCATTTGGTTATTTGGCAGAAAACTGAGTAGTTGATAAAAACAATTTTGATCGTCATGGAAACCGCAAGGAATACGTGGGTATTAATATTATTCATAAATAAATTCTACATAGTACATAATATCACGTTCGCCTTGTAATCAATGACATTAACCCTAAAAACCAGAAGACATTAAATATTTTATAAATATTGGCCCAATACTATTAAATTATAATCAGTGTTGTATGAATATTAAAAGTTGAAAACACCAATCTGTGTAAAATGTTACATAAATATTAGAAGCATATTGTAAACCAATATTATACTTTTAATACTAGAGAATAATAAAGAAGTAACAAGTTTAAGTAAGTCATGTAATGTCAAAGAATGAGTTAACGTATTGTTTACATTTCTCTTCGAAAAGTTTATTTTCAATAATAGAAAATACTATAGAAATTTGAAATATGTTTAAGTCTTGCATCAAATAACTTTAATGGCCGGTTGCACCAACACGACTTAAACTTAAGTTAAACATTTAAACACTTAGATGCAATTGTTAAGACTATAGCAATAATTGTTCTTTAAGACGTGTAGGTGTAACCGGTTATAAAAATAATCTATACATCCACTACAATGATTAAGCGTTAAATATTTGATGTGCATTATTGTATAAATTACAAAAGTAGGTTGTGATCCAAAATTGTTTTTCAATTTTAATATTTCTCCAATATTATCTCAACATATTGCGCTAAAAGAATTATTTTAAATAATAACATTCTTTTCGTTTATTTGAATCGATTTTGTATTAATAATTTGAATTTATAGTAAATGTTTCTATTCAAATTTAAGATATTTAAAGATTTCTAAAAACCGACCTATTAAGAAAGGCAATTGAATTTATTTGTGTAAATAATGTATTCATTTAATTGTAATAAAGAGTTTGTAGGCGAACTTAATCGTAAGTGTAAAATAGAAGTTTTCTTTTAAACTTATATCCGTTGATAAAAAAAGTGTAGAAGTTGCTTTATAGTTGTAATGTACGTGACAAAAGTGCATTTTTAGTTTGGCACACAAAATACGCGTAAGAGAATAAATTATCAGTGCAGGTGTGAAAAAAAAAAATTTTTAACAGTTGTAGAGTCAAGATTAAAAACATGGAAGTGGAAAAGAGTGAAATAATTAAAGAAACTCACTTTTCTATTTGGCAGTTAAAGAATCAACATGAATTTTATAAATTAAAGTTAAAACAAATAATAATTAACTCTTAAATAAACAATTATCGAATCAAAACAGTGGATTAAACAAAAACGTGAATCGTACTTTGTTTGCACCATCAAATTGCGTTTTTGTAGTTATTTTACAATTGGCAAATCAAAATATTAATAAGTGACAAGAAGTAAATTGAAATGGAAATTCTTTAATGGTAGAAGAAAATCATCGAAAACATATAAGAAAAATTCACTTCCAGCCGAATTTGTTTTGAATGTATAAATAAGATTATTGTAAACAAATTTAATTGGTTTTTAATTAAAATTTCTTATGAGCGTGCACACGACGCCTCATGTTATTATAAGTAGAAATGAATTTCTTATGAATTAAATTTTTAATCTGATTTATCATATTAAAGTTTTTGTTTGTTAATAAGTAAAATTTATTATATTATTTATAAAAAAACGAATTCAAGACCCTGAGGTTAAAAAGAACTAAACATTTTGAAATGTATGTGCATATATTATTTAAATAATTTGAGTCTCATTGCTAAATTAAACTTTTAATTATATATAGATTTATATGCAATCATCGCATTATATTAATGCAGTATTGTGGCTATACACATGCAATATTGAATAATTATTATTTATATTATTATAAATATAGGAAAAGTGTGTATTATGTTTCTTTGCAGATATGTTTAATATACTTTTTTTTTTTTGTATGTATTTATCTACTTTAAGAGCGATGGCATTCCCAACAATTCCCCTTTCACTCTGATCTCTACATCGTGTTCGTGGTGACACGTTTTGCACCCCAAGTACACTACTAAAAAATTAGTAAAAATAAATGTAACCTATTTTATACCTTGATTGCTCCGTCTACTACTAGGTTGACAAACTAGTTTCCTACATTGTGCCTAACCAATCCCCCGACAACCCAACCCATCGTCCATCAATTGAATTCTGCACTGCCTACAACTTACGTTATGTCTGTGAACGTTAATTGGCTCTTACGAGCACTGTTTGGTTGCAAACATTTTATTTCTTACTATTGTATGTTTTATTACAAAACATACTACAGCTGTTCGTTATGTATTCATATCAGGTATGAATGCTAAGTTTCGATGCATTCCGTAGTACGCAGAAATGATTCGTGTGCAAGGTTGATTAAATCTTGCATTTTGTTGATTTTTGTGAAAACAAAATGTATTGTTAAGCTCATAAACTTAAATTCCAGGCGACATAACTTTTATTTTTCGCTTTTGGTGCCGATTAAATAAAAATCAACATAAACAACGACAGACAAAATTGTAGTGTATTTTTAGCTTAGAAAACAAATTACCGTAACTTAAGACAGCAGCAAGAATAATTGTTTTAAACTGTATCTCGTATCATAAAGGTAAACAAACAGTAAGTTCAGTAATAAGAGAGAAGTGTGCAAACTACACGGTACATTATATCTCTATTATACCATACTCTATAAGTTCTAAGATAAACACAACTTAATATTCAAATCGGTAGCTATTTATACAGCGTCGCGAGAATGCTTCGCAATAAAATCTTAACTCTGTGTAAACACATAAGTTTTAAATTAATTACATTAAAAATCCTAAGTTCTACATTAAATATTCTGTCTCAAGATTCAGAAGTGGAGAGTATTTGTACATGTTGTTTAACATTAATTCACAGACAAAGTATGCATTTTAAAACAAAAGTACATCGACGGTGCACTTAGCTGCATGGAAACGTGTATAGCGTACCCGAGTTAGGTACATTACAACATTACATTTCTTACAAAGTAAATAAACGTAAAGATGAGAATGCACGCGTATTAGTGTATTTTCTAAACTCCAAATACATTAAAAATAAGAGCAAATATTTTCTTAAAACAATTATATTTTAATAGCCAACTGAGTTTGCAAACACAACAAAAAACGAGTCAGTATTAGCAACTTAGCATATGTAACCCATTATTCAAAAAAATTTTCATCAAAGTAGACGTACGTTTATTCTAAATGTATAAAACTGCATGTGTTGAAAATAAATCTGTCAGAATTGACAAATGTACGAGCTAAGCTAAGATACACCTGTTATATTTTGTTTTGTCGTTCAAAACAAAGTTTGATGAAACATTTTTTGAATCAGACGTTATAAATAAGGTTAGAATTTCAAAATAGCGAATCTAATATGGCTTGACATACGACTATTCAATAAATTATTTTTTACAAAATTAGTTTGTCAAAGCACACAATAAATCATAATTTGGGTTTTTCGGATTCAAGTTTTAATAGGAAATTCACACAAGACGAGTTGAAACGGCTGTTCAAAGCTGTAGCACGTTTTCCAAGATTTTGCACAAACTCGTGTAGAAATAATCCATAAGCACTCAAATCAATACAACATTCACTGGATACACACTGGATAAGATTCTTAGGTTTCTTAGCCACCTGATACAGTGGCACGTTTTAATCAATCCATATCACCAAGTACTTAAATTGCGCCGAGGTTGATGCTCACAATTCCTAACACAAACCGTCTTAAAACGTGCTACCTCTTTGATTGTTAAAACGAGAGTCCCCATTAAACAGTTAATTTTTATTAACGCGTACAGTAATCATACATCCTCCTGAAATTCCTTACTCCACCTGTGAGAAAATGGATAATCACCTGTGTATTAATTTGTAAGATCTCAACCTGTGAAAGCGGTAATTGCTTAAGGCTTCCCTAAGTATGCGACTTACAAAATTTATAATGCACCGGATAACCGCAGTCGAAGATGTAAAGAGATAAACCTTTTAAGACGTATATTGATTTCATATACTGTGTGTAAACAACAAAATAAAATTATAATAAAAAAATTATATCTCCTGGACAATTATACATGTAATTAGCGCGATATTAAAATTGCTTGTGGACAGCTCGGTATATAACGTTTCCCCGGTAGATTCCACTGTTACGGTAGTGGATTACTTAGAACCTCGAGTTGGTTATAGCTGCAAAATAAAAGAGTGAATTACTGGCTTTACCTGCCCTGAGTGTTTGTGCACTCTAAAAAGTTTAGTTTGCAGGTCTTTCTTAGCGACTGAAAATGCTTGGTGCGGTTATAAGTTAAACGACACTTCTAACTTGTGGGCTCAGTATGCTTATTATTTCAACTTTTGAGCGGCTTCAGTGTAGGCTTGCGGTTTGGTTAATAGCCCCCGAGTATGACTGGCCCCTCAGGTAGACCTGGTGCCGGTGATTCATCTTTACACGAAGGTTTGTACGAGGTTACCTCAACGTCCTACTAGAGTGGACGATTTTACACCAAACCTCGATTTTAGCGTATTTCTGGACACCATGTGATATCGGGTGGATCGGGGACGACGTTCGTAGGTATTTTAAACGTGGCTGGCTTCGTTAGAACGGCCCTCAAGCCAGTGGTGTATTACTCGGGTATCAACAAAAAATTTAGAGTGTTAGGTGATAGTAGCGTCTTATGCAAAGACCGAACGCAAATCGTTTGATGCTAGACCGAACAAAACATGTGAAGGGTTATGCTAGAGGCTTCCAGACGCGGTAAACTGAATTACTAAGCCCAGAATGCCTATTAACGTAGCAGAAGAAGAAACTCGCACGTTCGTAAACGACAAATTGAATTGCGGGTCAGTTCTAGTGCGTTTAGAAGTAAGATTATAGTAAATTAATCGGTTTCAGATGAAGTTCAGGGGATGGTCAATAGTATTTCAGCAGGATATTAAGAGAATAATCAGATACAGGCGGTTGGTCGACTTTAGTTAAACAGGTCGGAATGGTATCACTGTAGTCAGTGTAGTCTAGTCCTGCATAGTCTGTTCCTCGGACAGTACTATTACAGTATTCATAATCGAGTCTAATTTTTCACTTTCGTCTTGAATTTTGAGTGTATTTTGCTAATTATATATTTTTTTCTATTCCTATCTTTCCTGTAACAATCCGAAAATTTCCTAGTCTGGTATATTTACATTTATTTTTACAGATGTTGCAGTCATGCTTCTACAACATACGTTCCATATGACACATTTGTGGCCACTAAAGGTTTTGACATCCTGCACAGTCCAATCCTAAACCCCTTTTCCTCAGATTAGTAAAGCTATGGTTTAATATATCCATGATCTAGTGGAGAATACGTAATAGAAACTAGTTCTTTTAAGTATAAGTATTTCCTCAATGAAAATACCAATCACGTGGTCAGTTAGATTTTGTCTAACGTTATTAATCACGCGTTTACCTTATTAATCATTTATTTAATAGTGCATATTTTATTTCTTTATGTTTGTTTTTTTAAATGCAATAAATCCTATTAATGTTACATTGTAACAAGCCTCTTTAAGTTTTGTTTGATCTTGATTTTGTGGGTTTGTATTTTTACAGATTGTGAAAATACTTTCAAGGTAAGTGTATCAGAAAGTACCCCATCCAAATAAACTGGCAAACAAGGGCTGGAAGCTAAATTACGTCTTGACCTTGTTTAGCGCTCTCTTGAATTTAACGGATTTATTAAATTTTATTGATGGTTTTGCATCCCATTACTAGAACGTTTTATTTCACGAAGGCAATCTATCTCACGAACCACCCCGTCCCGCTGAGCTACTGTACTATCCTTACTTAAGTTAGGTTCTTGATTCTAAATTGTCGTTAACTTATCTTTGCATGTAACAAGTTTTATTTTTGTGTGGGATACTTCGGAAAAAGTTTAATTTCTTTTCTTATCGCTTTTCATTTCGATTTTCTATTTTTTGTTCTTAAGTTCGCCTTGTCTTTTTTCGGTGTGTTCTATTTTTGATTTGGTAATCATAACCTTACAACCGTTAATTGTTTTTCTTTTGTTTCTTAACTACTAAATCTTCTTATACTGCTCTTATCTCGATCTGCACTTTGTATTTTCTTTAAACTACTTTGACGGAATTGTATGGGTATAATTAATTTCCGAAAACAGTTGTGTATGGTAGAAGGAAAGAATTCCGCTATCTCCATAGATGTCAGGTCAAAGCACTTTCATGAATTAAAAAGATTTCGCCATCATTGCAAATAGTATCAGTTTTATTATTGCCTAGTCGCTTTGTTTATCCCTCCACACCTTTCACTAATCCTTTTATTTCTTTATTTAAACTTCCTGATTTCGAATTATCTTGTTGTTTTCCACATTGATTTGTATTATTGCTATATTCTTATTTTTTATATCAATTCTATTAATAAATTTACTTTTTTTTCACATCTATCTATTTCGATAAGAAATCTAATTTTTTTACTGTAAGTACAAAAAATATAATGTGTTGCTGTCCATGTTTCTCAATAAATATATTTAAAAAAGATAACAAAACTTCTAACACATCTGTCGATAAAGTTGCCTTAATGTAAATGCATTTTCATACGTGTTACGTCACACGAGTCGACACCTAGATGTGTTGCAACACTTATTGTTAATATATATATTTTATTATAACTCAATTTGTCATTGGACAAAATTTTTCTTTCAAAAATACTTGTAGGAATTACTCGAAAGATTACAACAGTATTATTTTCACCAAGATCGCGTTAATATTAATTGAGATGTTAGTACACAACAATACATTGAATTCTCTATAAGCAGTTTTGGTGTGAATGTACCTTAACTTAATCGATAACTCATACAGGGTGTTCTAAACTCAGAAGTCAACATTCCTAATTAAAATGAATTGTGTAATTTGTTTATTTTAAATATAACACTCTGTATTTTATGATGTTTTACGATGTATTTTTTATGAAAATTCGTTTGGTATTTACATTTTCTATACCTAAATCTAACCGTTCTAAAAATATTTAGTATTTGTAAAATTATTGTTTTACTGCAACAAATTAAATTAATAATCAACTTATAATAAATGAAAACAAAACAAATATAATGTCATACTGTACAAATAATAAAATAAAACAAGAAATACATAAATTTACAATTGACGGAAAAGAAATAGAAACTGTAAATCAAACAACATTTTTAGAAATCACAATTGGTCAATATCTAAATTGGAACAGACATATTGAATATTTAAAAAGCAAACTAAACCAAGTTGAGTATGGAATTCGAATACTAACAGTATACCGTTTATACAGGGTGATTCATTACTATTTGGAAATAATTTAACACTAGAATCCCGACCTCAAATTATAAAGATTTAACCCAAAACACCTAGATAAAATGTCGCTCATTACTAAGTTACAGGGTGTTTTGTTTAAAAATTTAAAAACTATTTGTGCTCAGTATTTTAAAACTAATTGACGTATCCATTTCATATTTGGCAGGAAGTGTAGACACTGTACATCCTTCTAAATTACGTTAAACAAACATTTCTGTCTACTACCAGAGGCGTACGATAGGGGTAAGTGACCGGTTAATCGTCCCCAAATTTTACGTCACTGGCGGAATAGAAATTTTAGTAGAATTTTCGATTCTCCAATATTTTTAAGTAAATAATGTACTCTTTCTTTATAACGATTAAGTCAATATTTTTCGAGATATTTTAAGTTAAACATGAAGCTGTATCATTTTTAAATTTTGGTATGTAACTCGGTAATAACTAATATCGACGTTTTGAGCCAGTGGATTGCATTTAATACGCAAATTAAACTTTAATCCGTATTAACAATAAAGATACTAAAATTTATTGACAAAATAAAATAGATCTTCTAACTTTAAAATAATTCAAAGTGATTTTAAAATGTTATTAAAGCAAATAACCTGATTTCTATTTAAATTACAATCCGATAAGTCACATTTGATGGATAATTTTTCAATATTATTTGTTTCGTGTAGTTGGCTCTGAACTAAATTAATTCTTTTGATCTAGTGGGGTGTTCTCATTTTTTTTTCAATTTAATGGTACAGCTTCATGCTTAACTTAAAATATCTCGAGAAATATTGACTTAATCGTTATAAGGACAGAGTACATTATTTACTTAATAAATATTGGAGGATCGAAAAATTGTACTAAAATTTTTATTCCGCCAGTGGCGTAGAATTTGGACACGATTAACTGATGATCAAAAGAATTAATTCAGTTCAGAGCCAACTACACGAAACAAATAATATTGAAAAATTATCCATCAAATGTGACTTATCGGATTGTAATTTAAATAGAAATCAGGTTATTTGCTTTAATAACATTTTAAAATCACTTTAAATTATTTTAAAGTTAGAAATGCCATTATTTAGTTTTGCAGACTGTTTTAAGTACTTACAAAACTTTCCAAGAAACCAGGACAATATTTGTAATCAAACTAAGAACTTTACGAAAAATAGCAGAGACATAAAAGTTGCAGTTTGAATCCGTCTTTTTAAATAAAATTTTTAAGTAAGAAAATGTAGACGCATTAAAAAGTTCTGAGGCAAAATATTATAGGGGTTAATTTTTTCACCCCCTTGTATAAACTTTGCAGAGTTATAAGAACCGCCAATAAATGTCACTTTATTAGCATCAATTATCTGCCAAATTTCATTCTTCTAACTTCTTCCATAGCGGACATATTAAATAAAAACTGTTTTTCCCCCTAACTTTAAGGGGCTGTAACTTGAAAAGAAAGTGGTTTTGAACAAAACTTTATATGAAAGTCCCTCCTTAATTTTTGCTGAAAAATTACCCTGTTGAATATTTCGCATCAATTTAGAAACACCCTGTATATATGAATGTTTTTTATATATTTTTAAAAACAAAGAAACATTCACAGAACAGATCGCAATTAATACATCCAAAAAAAGAACCTTACAAATAAAAGTATAACCGAAAACATCCCAGTATATGCTACCATAAAATTATATAATATATTGCCATATGACATTAAGAATACATCTCAATACCCTTCTTTCAAACGTAAAATCAAGCATCTTTTAATAGAACTAGAGCCGTATTGTATAAGCGACTATTTATTAATGTAAGTAGTACATAATTTAAGCTTATGTTGTAACTATATGACATAATTTCATTTAAGGTTTTGTTTTATTTTGTAAAACATTTTTAGAGAATGCTAAAATCAAACAAATTTTCATAAAAAAATAAATCAGAAGGCATCATAAAATACAAGGGTTCTATTTAAAACAAGCAACTTGTATGATTTTAATTAGGCATGTTGGCTTAGTTTAGAACACCCTGTATGAGTTATCGATTAAGTTAACGTCAAGCATTAATTTGTAAGGCCCACTCAGTAACTTTATTAATAATATAATTATTTCTTGAAATTCAATTTAAAATTTACTTCTATTGAATTTAAATCTAAAAAGAAATAATGTAAATTAGTTTTATTTAAAATAAGCAAGTATGAGCGATATAACCGTAAGTGTCTCGTTAATAATGTTATTATATTTGAACTTAACGTTCTTGAAAACCACTACTGGTGTAATTTCAAAACTCTAATAAAATTCTGTCTTCTATAAGTTGAAATCAAAACTTTTCGTACATGTAAATCATTTAATATTGACACAATTATCCTTTTTGTTATAAACATTGGTGCCGCCATTTTTTTAAATGCAAGAATTTAAGACACACTCCTTAAATTTTTCCCGCCTTTTACACAATAATTATCATTTTCTGCATCAAGAACAGCTTCTTCAAAAATTAAGTTAACATAAGAAAAATTTTTGAATTTAATTGAGGTTAACATCAACAGACATCTTAATTAAGTGCTAATATAAAATTAATCGAATCAATTAAGAAGCGTTTTATGATGTGAAATAAATTCAGAGAGTGTTAATTAAAAATAGTTCACCACACTGATTAAACAAAATGGAATTGTAGTGTTTAGGGGGCAAAATTACGCGTCGAAGCATTTTCGAAATTATTCAAACGCTCTAGAAAGGTATGTAATAATCGACAGAAAACATTTCCTATCTTCACTTAACTCCCTCGCGTTCACAATTCCGCAAGGAGAATATTTTATAGTCCGTACAAGCAAGCATAAACATAGAAATTGCTCAGTTGAATTTTACCGAGGGTTTTATTATTTAGATTCCTCATAGTAGTTGACTTAATAGCTTTTCGTGGCGCGATATAAACTGGGAATTATACTCGTAGGTTGCCATTATTATGGTTTCCGTCCGTGATTCTATAGAAGATTTTGAAGTGGAAATGTTAAGGGCGTATCTATGAGAATGAGTTTGAATTTGACCAATCTTCCTCTATCAACTACACGCATTAGAGAAATCACAATGCCGACCTAACAAGGATAATGACGCAAAGATAAGACTTTATAGAGTCAGCGTCAAACACAGTTAAATAATGAAAGGGATGATAGATGAACAAATCTTATTCCTTCTAACAGCCGAGACAGGAAAGGACAGAAATTAATGGAGGCAAGAATTGCACTTGGCCGTCATGATCCTCCTCTCGATTATCGCTTCAAAATGTTCTATCAACTGTTCCTTCCGCATCACGTCAAGGTATAAAAGTATATTTCCGGATGTCATAGCATCCCGGAACAGTAGCCAATAGACACCGAGATGGATCCTCATATTTTATATTGCTGAAAACGTTTTTACGCACCGTTTGTTTCGTTTCTCATTTTTTTTATTCTTCGTGAACTTTGTATTTTAAAATAGAATCCTTAAAATTGCCCTTTCTATCATTTAACGCTACCCCAGTAATCCTCGAACGCAAGATTCAATTGATAATAAAAAAAGAAATTTGAAAAGAACTCGGATTCAAGTTTTATTCGAAGCGAGTTCTTGAACTTATTTACATTTAAAAACTACATGGTTTCGTGGTAAAAGTTTTCTATAACGTTTTTAAGCTAAACATTAAAAAACTACAGCGGTTTTACTCTTACAAATTGTAACGATTACAAGAGCATTTAATTTGCATTAATGCAACTTTGCCGACAGATGTACAATTAAATTAATTTTTGTACATGTTACAATAGCATGAGGCAACACTTATTTGTTCTATATGATAATAAGTCGCGAACCGTGCAATTTGTACCCGGTGTCCCATTAAGAAAAACATCCGGCAGTATCTCAAAAACTAATAATCGCACAGTTTAAGAAAAAAAAAAATATTTTTAATAAAAGTGACCCTGGAAAATTTCTGAAAATTATTTTATAAAAACTAGAAATATCTCCAGAAATACCAAATAACGTATCCCAATAGATAACACTGTTTTAATCCTTAATGTTTTCTGTACAACAAAGCTAGATATAAAAATTTTGTCACTTGTCAAATAAAGTGGTGGGGGAAGCTTAGACTTCTATTTTGAAAAATGCTCATAAATCTGATTTGGATTAACCGATTTCAGTGAACTTAATTTTTAGTTTTATATTGGATACTTTTTTCAAACTCCGGTAGAGGGCACTATGTTAACAACTGACATATTTTGTTAACTTTTTGAAAAACTTTAAATAGAATGGTTTATACTTTTTTTACTTCTTCGGATAGAGCAAAGAAAGTCCAAAAAACTGGCAAAAACCGCTACTTGATACCTTTTTTTAAACCAAAAATATTTACAAAAATGTAATCACCGCCACAGAAACCGACGCGCGGACTCGGCGGAACGTGTGTTATCATTGGCCCATTACAGTTAAAACTCAAATAAGCCATGAAAAGAAAATAATCTTAACCAAAAAGTATTTGTAAACATATAAACAAAATATAGAGATGAAACACATTAAACGTACTAACATTCAATGACGTCCCAAGTTTCCAAAGTGACCACTATCATTTTGAACACACCGTTTCAATTTTTCCCTAGTGGACAAGACAGCTGCTTTCACTCTCGCTCTAAAAATGCTGCGAATACCATCTCTTATGCGCTGAACCATATTTTTTATTATCGTAGGTATCAAAAACAAGTTCTTTCACTCCACCCCATAAGTGAAAATGAAGGCAGGTTAAATCAGGTACTTGGCAATAAATGGAAAACATTTATTTAAAAACTGTTAACAAACTTTAAATTAGCCCTTAACCAGTTTCTCGCAGGCTATGGAAATAGGATACCTCTCCCAATCCACCTTTAGGAAATAATATGTGTATTGATTCATCCGTTACTATGGAAAGTTGTTTCATTCGTACACATATTCTGAATAAAAAGTTTCTAACTTTGTCTATCATGTTTCTCAACCATTGAGTAAGTTTGTAGTAGTCTTTGTCCGTCAAAGCTTGTAGGAGCACAATGTGAGTTCCCTCACTTTTGAACAGTCCCAAAAGGGCAAAACAGCTGTCGTGTGAGTCTTATTGTTCGTTTGCGAATTTACAACAAGAAATTTGAGATTGTTATTTTTACCAACGCTTTGTTGGCTGTAAATCAAAGAATTGACTTATGTAACTGCTTACACATCTGCCGATAAAGTTGCTTTATTGCAAATTAATTTTCGCACTTGTTATAATAGCACAAGGCAACACTTATTTAAAAGCATTTAAGTTTAGGTGAATTAGATTGAATACGAAGGCTGTTTCACAGAAAAGTATGACATCTCCGTAAAACACAGGTATAGCGTATATGTTTTTTCTTATTATTCAACATAGTTTCCTTCGAGAGCTACACATATAGTCCAACGGTCTTCCAATTTCTTTAAGCTGTTCGAAAAATATTATGTTGACAACTCGTCCTCGCCTCGGTTGAAGCAAAAACTTTCTCATTTGATGTGAATTCTTTGCCTGCAAGTGTTTTCTTCGAGTTTGAGAACAAAAAGAAATTGCATGAGCCCAGATCTGGTGGGTATGGTGGATGGGAAAGCAATTTGTAGCGTAATTGTGCTAATTTAGCGGTCGTAATTCGGGACCAATAAAATTGGGCGTTATCCTGACGGAACATCGCTTTCTTACGTGCCAAATATGGCCATTTTTTAATTTTTTTTGACACCAAAACGGGTCAGTAAATTGACATAATATTGACCAGTTATTGTTTTTTTCCAAATAGGGAATGCGGATTATGCCTTTAGAATATCAAAAAATAGTCACCAGTTTCGTCTGGTAAAATTCACTGTTTTGACTGTTCTGTAGTCTCTGGAGTATGGTGATGGATCCAGGATTCGTCAACAGTCACAAATCGGCAAAAAAGCTCGACCGGATTACAATTGCAACATGGCCAAAAATGGCTTCAACGTTGAACACAAACATTCATTTGGTCCACTGTGACTAATCTCGACACCTATCTTGCCGAAACCTTCTTCATATAGAAATTTTCATGTATACAGTGTATCCAGTTTAAAATGAATTACATGAAGATATGGAAAACCGTTGGATATAGAATGCCGGTTAAATGGAACAAAAGTTGCGTAAATACAGAGTGAAAACCAAAAATCGGTGTTTTAGAGAAACCTTAATATTTCACTTATTATAAGAGGCACGTTGGTCAAATTTATAGAATAGGTGTAAGAGATCGTGGCCATTCTTAAAAATGTAATAAAAAATGTCTAATCCTACTCTTTTCAGCGCAGCAGTCAAATTTAATTTTTCTTATAGGCGCCATATTGGATTTTTGTCTTTTTAATTCTCGTAAAAAATACTTTTCAAGCATCTAGCCTCTTATAATAAGTGAAATATTAAGGTTTTTCTAAAACACCAATTTTTGGTATTGTATTTAAATATTCAAGCGGTTTTTTTAATAAAGTAAACCCAGATTATTTATAAGCATACAAGTACGCAACTTTTGTTCCATTTCACCCCACTAAAATTGTAGATAAGAATGTGATAAATTTGCCTGTTTTCATTAGTTTTACTGACTTAGAGATTTCTCTACCTTCTCTAAAATCTTGAAGTATTCCGACCTATTTAAAAACCGACCAACTGCCTGAACGTGATTTTTTCTTGATGTGCTGTTCGAATATTATTGACCTCCGCCTGAACTTGATCTGAAACCGATTCTTGATTAACTTACTATTATATCTTTGTCTTATTACGCACAAGTAATCCCCTGCAATTAAATTTGTCGCGGACGAAAGTGCAAACTTCTTCTGGTGTTACATCTACGGTATCAAAAAGCACAGTATTTTAATGTACCGTGTTCAAAAGGAAAAAACGTTAAACTTCTTCTATTTTGCTTTGTCTCACTTCAACCAATTTGCGCTCGGCCGTTGTTTAGACGCTTTCTTTCATACTATACTATGACTCCCTGTCGTAATCCCGAGCACCATATATATGGTTAGATAACCATCCTAGAGAAGCCATCAACGCTTCACAGCGCATACACACGTCGTTACAGAACCGTCCGCTCCAGCAGGACGTCTAGCACTACGCTAAAAATAATCGGCGATATAGAACCGTCTGCAAATCAGCAGAGCGCATATAAAAAATCGTATAAACGTTTGGATAAATTAATCCGTAAAGACTAGGTCCACCTGCAGGGCTATTCATACACGAGAGCTATCACCGGACTCACAACCCTGCACAGCAGCCGCCCCGCGTTATAAATATAAAAAAGCAAGTACAGGATAACAAACCCGAACCTTTTCCAGTTGATAAAGATCGGTCTACGATTGAAATGTTTCTTGGTGTGCAACCACCAAGGATTGACAATAAAAGTAATTTACCGTTTATTGTTCACAGATAATTCAATCACCGGTTTTTTTATCACTTGTTTCACGAATTGACCCATTCCTGGCTGTGTCTCCAATACCGCCATCGTCGGACGATAATCCTACTACGGGGACTAGGAGAACTACTAGTCTGACGTTGCAGGAGACAATTAATCCGTTATTTATAATATATAATTACATAATCGGATATATAATTATTTTGTTAATTATAATTTTTGGTGTAAACTTAATATACGTCTTAAAAATTCGACTATCTTTACATCTTCGCTGTGGTTACCCGACGCAAAATAAAGGTTGTAAATCTTATACTTGCAAAAGTCTTAAGAAATTAACGCTTCTGCAGGTTGAGGTTTTACAATATTGTGCACCAGTTCTATTGTGATGCCTACAGTATCAACTATCTCTCGCACTTTCAGTCGTCGGTCAGCCATTACTAGATCATAAACTCTTTTAAACGATTTCTTTGGTAGTGGCCGTTGACCATTATCAATGCTCATTTGGACAGCTTTAAATAAATTAAACCACTTGAAAACCATTCCATACGACAAAGCAGATTCGCTGTAATATTTCGGTAGCTTTTCCTCAGTTTTTTCATAATTGATTAACTTTGATTAATAAATAGTTTTACCTCTCAAAATCACCATTGTTGAATAGTACGAGTTTGTTGAAATTGCTTAAATAAACGTCAAAACTACTACTATCTGGTATATCTACCTAATACAGAAAAATCAGTAGAAGTAAACCTTCGGTAATACGACCTCTATTTTCCGGTGCTAATTGTAACCCGAAAAGCCAATTAAATACATAAATATTATGACAAAGAAGAATGCAATTAAACAGAAGTACAGGTAGGTGCAGCAAATCTGTTATCATTCTATTTGTTTCTTTCTCCAATACAAGCTGTCGTCATTTGTCACTGTTTAATCCAATCAATCGGGATTGAACATAGCGTTAATAAGCAAAAAGTTTTCAAAAATTAAAAAATTCCCCAGAAGAACGGACGGGGACAACTAGTGTAAATGAAACTGCACTTATCCAAATGGATCAAATTATTCATTAAGTTTGTCGAGCAAAGCTATAAAAAAATAAGACTACTAATGACGGACATATCAAAAAACCATTACCCTATTTGGTACTACATAACCAAGACAACTTATGACCCATGCCAGTGTCAGAAAATCGTAGAACAATTTGCTACAAAAACGCCGATCATTGAAAAAAAATTAACTTTATTATCCTAGAATGAATAAAGACGAGAATATTAACTATGTTTCTGTTTCAATGATAAGTTTATAATGGTGAGTGATAGTAGTTCTTACAAAACTGACAGTAGAAACTAATAACATGCGTATGCAATGGGCTTAACAAAATAATGAATAATGCGATAAAGTTTTACTTTTGAGGATACCATAACATAATAAAAGTATATCTGCGTCACTCTGGAGCGTTGATTAAAAAATAATGACCTCGAAACTATTAACCTTGTTTCAGATTCAAAAAGCTTGAACGAATGTTATCCAATTTCATCAACATGTGCAAAGTTTGGTTTATATTTTTTTAATAACGTTATATCCGTTACGGTAATGACATTCGTCGGAAAAGTTTTTGATTACAAGCAGTCGGTGACAGCTCCTCATAGTATGACCAATTTGATAATCCGACGTTGATCTGCGTGTCGGCAGTATACCGGTTTATTTTCAACCAGCATTATTGTATTTAGTTCAAAAATAATTAAAAAACATAAAAAAGAAGAGCAATATATTCCAAATATAATTGATATCAAAAAAACTTAAGATACAAGTCTGGCATAATTTTATCCGAACATACAAATTTTATAAACACAGCAAAAAAAGAAACAACAAGTAATACAACAAACCTAAAAAGAAGGAAGTGTCTTGTTTATCCAACATGACTTCAATTAATATTTGATTATTATTCATATTTTGAAAATGTTAGTGGGTAACTGGTATTTTGCGGTTAGTAATACGTAGTTTATCTAACAATTATTGTATATTGTCTTTTCTATTTACACCTTACTAAAGTTAAGTTGTCTACAAAAACTGCATTCCGTGAATATTCATAATTCTATTATAAGTTTCATTAATTTAATTTAATGCCTTCGTTGTGTAATTTTCCTTTGCAGAAATGCTAATAAATCGAAGCATACTACCCATTTACCAATTATCAATAACGTTGTCTGCGTTTGGTAATGAACATCTTAATGCATTTCACGCACCTCGTGCTGACGACGGTGTATTTTTTTTGTTTTTTTGTAAAAATAGTAAACAATAAAAAATAGAGGATATCATTTTTGTAACTGCTATAGATATTACGTTAATTCATTACTTCTATAATTGTTCGGATTACTGAAACCCAAAACAACGCTGATCCGCAAAATCCTAAAATGGTTAAATGTCTGGCCGCCATCTTGTGTTTCACTTGAGTATTAAATTCTCTTTATATTTGTGTTTTAAAGTTAATACCTTATCTTAATGATTTAAATTGCTTAAAAATTTCAAAAGTAAACGTGAATGCACGTAACATTATTTTAATTTTTTTATCCTTTAAAATTAAATAGTATTTAATGTGCCTAAATGTAAAAATTTGGATCCGAATTTATTTGAATGATGATTTAAAATTTATTTCATTTTTATTACGCAACTAAATTTGTTTCTTAATTTGTGTGTGTTTCCGAAATACTCTTTTTTTACATTCTAAAAGAAATTAAAATGTAATGGCATCACATTAATAACATCAATTTGTGGATAAATGGCGACTAAATATAAGGAAAATTTGATCGTTTGTTCTGCACCTCATCTCGGTAAGTGTCATTATTATATAAAAATTGGAGGCTACGTTTAGATCTATATTTTGTGCCTGTATACTTGTGGCATAAGTGAAAAGCTTTATACATTTTATGTTTCTTTTGTTAACAGTTTTTTTTGTATCTTATATCCATATTATTACCCTACAGCTTTATCGCTCCTTTGTAGGAGCATAGCCTCCCTAAATTTGACATTACACTTTCAAGGTGGCAAGACGGGTTGAAGTGGCTGTAATATATTTTTAACAATTACCAAAAGTATGGTAACCGGGACCGACGTCCCCTTTAAAGCACGGAGGGAGCAAACCTTCTAGATTGCCTTAACTGGAATCGAACCAGTGCGCCGGCGGTGGCCTGTTTACTAAACTGACGCTGTTACTGTTAGGCTATGCTCCCTTCCTAAGTTTTATAATCCTTATTGCTTAAGATGAATTACTACAACTCAAAACGCGACTCCTTCGTATCGAAAGAATTTTTTTAACTGCTCCATCTTTAGCAAATGTCCACGACCCCTCACCGACATTATCTATCGGATAAGTGCTCCGAAACGACTATAAAATTTTTTATAATCAATTCGTCTACGATAGCAAACTATAACATCTTTGACCTCCGAGTAGTTTACGGAGTATGAATTGTCACTATAGTAAACATCACCATTTGTTAATATTTTTGTTTCGGTGTTCTTTAATAACCTGTCCATGACAAGCTGTTTCTTGTTTTAAGTTTGTACGCATTTCAATTTTTTTATTTTTCTTTATTCAATTTGACCACTCCATGTGTAGATACTCGTTATTTTTGGGACTACTAGCAGTTTGCATATTATGGCACTACTAAATTTTTCTTCTCGGAATTAAATCGAAAGCAGCTTGCAAGTGTAGGTAGTGAAAAATACTTCTCCATTTTGATTTTTCTCTTTTTAACTTCTCTGTATGAATATATTGTTACATGTTTGTTTTCTTCTTCTATATGCATCTTTTTCTAGTTTATTGTCAATTATCGTATTTTCTATCATTTTCATTTGTTGTTTAAAACTTGTAGATAGTAAAAAAATGGTCACATAATTGTCACAGTTAGCGAAGTACGTTTTCCTGTCACTGTTCTGGAATTTTATTATCTCTCGTTTTATTAGGCTGCCCCTATTATTTCGTCCTGTTATTCATTTTCATCTACACTACTAATCCCACAGTTTCTTTGTACAGTATCGAAGTATTGGGACCATATTTCCAGTATGTTTTAAATTCATTATTTCCATTTTTGTACTTCTAATCACTCTGCTTACTACCATTGAGTTGTTATATAGTGTTCCAGAAGTTTCTGTTATTCGTTCTGTAGTTTTGTTAGATCTGACTTTGTTTCTCTTGATTTTATAGTCTTCAATCCACAAGATTCTGCCATGTATTTTATAAGTCTAGGTCTTGTAGAGTTGTTTTTGTTCTGATAGTTACCTTTCTACTTCTTCTTGGTATTTTGTTGTTGTTTCCTCGTTTCCTAGTTGATTCCTTCGTATTCGTTCATATTATGTAGTTGAGTTTCTGTTATTGTATATCAAACTATGCTTATTTCTCTAATTACTTTTTTCTACTATCTGCTATAAACGTGTATTTATATGTTATTGGTTGGTCCGAGTACCTGATTCATATCTTCAAGTCGATTATTTGGCTTTCGGTTCATTTATATCAATTATTGTTTCTCCAAAAATTTTCATGCACCCAAGTCCTTTTCTACCTATAATTGAATGTGGTTATTTGTCTTCTTGTTTTTTTCATTTTTAAATCATTCAATGATCTTTTATTTATTTTCTTTCATTCTATTTTTGTCGTTGTAACCAAACTTCCTGTTCCTGATTCCCTCTTTACCTCTTGTGCTCTATCTGAGTTTTCTGACTGTTTCAATGTGTAAGTTTTTTCCACGATTAAATGATTGTGTTTGATTTTTCAACCCGTATTTCTAGATCCTTTAAAGTATTTTAGAAGATCTGCCTTTTTTTCAAGATAGGCTTTGATAGCCTTCATTTCGCCTAAAATTCTTCCTATTAATTTCCTTGCTGCTTGTATTATCTCTTGTTTGTACTATTTCTTTAATTACTTTTTTTCTCCTTTCTGTACTTCTAATTTCTTGTCTTATTTTCCAGTTCATTCATTTTTTCACCAATATTTTTATTTCGCATTTCTCTTTGCCGCATTTTGATGTATGCAATTAGAACATCAATCACGATAAATCGACCCCCTTCAGTGAGCAAGAACAGTTTTTCATATTTTTGAACCCACCCCTTCCCGACTTGAAATAGCTATGATCATCAGCATTGCGGGCAAAATAAGTGTTGGTTTTGGTCATGGAACAAATCAAATTACAAATTTTATATTATTTTATACTGTATTTATTAAACAGAGAAGTAGTTACAAGATATCACTGCTGGTTTATTCATCGATATATTTTTAAATAATTCGTATAACGAAACATATCGTTGATTTTGTTCTGCATTCACAACCGTGAGAATTAATAGACAATCAAGTTTCGAATTACACCTTTCAATGTCATTAAGGGATTATTTATTTAACACGTACAGTTCTTTTAATTCAGATAAATATAGAATTACATTGCACGTTACAATTTATATTCACTACTAACTTCGAACTGAGTGAATAAATGCATGACTCGCTTTTGTTCGTGTACATAAATTCTAGAAGATAACTGAACGTTCACGTTCTAGAAACCGCAATCATTCTAACTTACTCTAGTAATTTCAATTTCTGTAACGACGGGCCTATTTAAGATATTATTCTGTGATACTGCGTTTTTATATTTGTCGTGGACGCAGGGTTCAAGAGTTTAAACATAGATCAATTTAATTAATTTATGAATACAATTTAAAATTGGAATTGTACTTGATTTTATCGTCATAATGCTTTAGTTAATTTAAAAAGTGAAATAACAAACTTTAGGGAAATTTGTCAAACAAGAAAGGAAGAATGCAAAAAGGGTTGAAAAGAGATCGAAGAAATAACAAATCGAAAAAATTATACATATTAAAATTTTGACGAAAGCAACGATAAAAATGTAATGCATTACATCTGCTATCCACAGGTGTTTTACTATTGACATTAAAACGTTAATTCGTGTTATCTGTGCTAACTCTTAATACTTCATAATTCAGTAACTATCTATATACAGTAAAATTTCTATTTTCGGCCACCTCTTAAAGCGGCCACCTCTAAAACCGGCCAAGTTTTCCAAGTCAAAAACCAATTATACGGAAATATCCATATTAGTGACCCTCCTAATAGCGACCACCTCTCGATAACGACCACGGCCACTTATTTGTAAACTTTCTTGGAAAAATACATGTAATTCTACCTCCCATTTCCGGCCATTCTTAAGTAAGGTTATTTGTGGACAGCTTAGCGTTCAAGTTGTGCATAATACATAATTGTTTCATTGTGTGAGGGTTAAGTAATTTCGGTATTTAAGAACGGATTTAAAGAATTTGTTCGTTTACAATAAACAGTCATTACAAAGAAAGTGCAATTAAAAGGCTTATTAAGATCACCCCAAAATCGTATTTTGCGTACATAGTTTGAGTTAGTATGTTCAACAGTGCTGTTACATATAGACGTACAGAAAAATTACAATGTCGATAAAAAGAAAACGTTTGTCTCTTAAAGAGAAAATTGTAGAAAGTGCAAAGTTACATATGCTAGAAATTTAGTGTTGGAAGAACACAAGTTAAAAATATTTTAAAAAACAAATATATTTGAAGAAGGTTCCAATACAGAGCAGAAGAGAAAATTTCCTAGAACTGAAGGTTTAGAAATTGACCGAGTAATTTACAATTGGTTTTGTAAAGCTAGGAATAAAAATATTCCTACGTCTGTATCTTTAATAAAAGAGAAAACATTAGAAGTTACAGAAAATTTAAAAATGACAGACTTTAAAGAAATTTGCGAAGAGTAAGCTGATATTAACCTGGACATTGCTGAAGCTTGGAAAACAAAGCTGTCAGTAATATTGAAGGAGTATTCACTCAAAACTGTATACAATGCTGACGAGACCGGACTTTATTACCTAGCGATTGCAAACAAAACGTTCTCTTTAAAAAACAATAAATGAAGTGGTAAAAAAGCTGCAAACAAAGATTGACAATTTCATTTTGTACAAATATGGAAGGTGATAAGAAAAATTTGTTAATCATTAGAAAAAGTAAACACCCAAGATGCTTTAAAGGCTCTCATATCAAAAAATTGCCTTTAGAATGGGTATCTAATAAAAAAGCTTGGATAACGGTAGAGATTATGACTTCCTGGCTAAAAAAATTTGATGAAAAAGTGAAAAAAAAAATAGAAAAGAGTTATTATTTTTTGATAATGCCACGTCTCATCCCAAAGTGACTCTTGAAAATGTGAACATTGTTTTTCAACCTCTAAACACAACATCCCATTGCCAGCCACTAAATCTAGAAATTATCCAAAACTTTAAGATGGCCTACAGGAAGTTTTTAATCAAAAGGCTGCTAACATTCACAAATACCAAACGTCCTTTTGAAGATGCGGAAAAATATCAATTTAACCAGCGCTTTAGTTTGGATATCAGTAGCCTGGAGAAACGTTTCGCCTATTACAATTGCTAAATGTTTTGCCAAAGCAGGATTCTTGGAAAGGTCCTGCAAAAAGATTTCGATGAAAAACGAAATTCCACTAGCTCATCTTTTTCCTGTATTACTAGAAGGTAATCAACGAGTAAGCCTTGAAAATTATGCATCTATTGATTTTGATATTTTGACCCCAATTTAAGTATTCAATATATAATTAGTGTATAATTATAATGAAATTTGTGATTCGAACAAGGAAAGAGGTGCAGAAAAATCCAAAGTTTTTACGTCAAACATTAAAGATATGGGAGAAGTGTGCAAAAACTAAGAGATGTGCAAAATTTTCTATTTTCTAATGATAAGAGGTGGAAGTACTTCAAATTTTATCAAAATGTGAATCTTCTGTTTTACAAACTAAACTTAAACTTGTAAAACAAACCTCAATACAAAAATATTTCACAAAAATGTAATTTAATGGTATGTAGATGCATGTAGTTAATTATTGTAATAGTATAACGAGCAATTAGAAAATAGCTACACTGATGAAATTTCAAACTTGGACACCACAATTTCTGTAAACAAAAGTTTGCACATTGTGAAGCGGGCTTAAGGGTATCATTTACAATTCTAACAGCAGGTAGTCTCAGCAGGGGTTATCTTATAGAAGGACTGTAGAATGAATCATTACACTAAGCACGTTTTAGAAAATAGGTAATTTACGTTGCTTACTTAATTTTTTTCTTTAAAGAATATATTTGAAGGTATCGCTAATTAAACACCATAGCTCGATTAATTATCGAATCAAAATTTTGTTTAGGAAATGTTTACAAAATAAAATTAGAAATAATTTTGATTTAAAAACGTCTACAAGCAATAACTTTTAAATTAAATCAAAAACTAAACATGGTTATTTGGGTTGACTGATTATTACTTATTTTTAAATAAATCTAACCTACTAATTATTGTAAGTTATTAAAAAAATCATTAAACTCTCTATTCATAATATTTAGTCCTTACAAAATGTATATTTTATGACGTTTCATTTTTTCTGTAGTTAATATAAAAAGTGAAAATAAAAACTAAGGCAATTCTTATTGTCAACGTATATATTTAGTTTTTGACAAGAATTTATTACATAATTATAATTAAGATACCAAGTTATAGTTTAAAATTAAATGAAAACTTTTTTTTAAATAAAGGTATTACTATATAAATAAATATAAGAAATCAATAATGGGTGTGACCTCCATTATTATTGATACATTCTTGGAGGCGTCTGCTCATTGACGCTATCAAGGTATCAATATAATTAATATTAATCGTTTCCCATGCGGAATGGCTGCAATTAGTGCATTACGGTTTACTGGTATAAAATTTGGCCCTTGTTGTCTTCGGATAACAGCAAGTATTCGAGCCCAAACATTTTCGATAATGTTAAAATCTGGGCTTTTGCTGGCCAGGGTAACAGCTCCAAGTTATTTTCTCGTATCCAATTGCGCACAACCCGCGAAGTATGAATAGGGGCGTTGTCCTTTAACAACAAAAATACATTATGAAAATGTTAATTCAACAGATCCCGAACTATTTTTGGAGAAAGTATAGTGAAATAAGAATACTTACTTGTTGGAAAATATAATCTTCGTCTGGATAAAACACTTCGACTGAAGGTTTCATAATAGTTTCCAAAATATCTAAATACGCAGCAGAATCAAGACGTCCATCGATAGCCCAACAAACTCCTGGACCCCGCGCGCTAACCCAACCCCACACATTCACAGAAAAATAACCACTTCGTTTTTTAGGACATATGTGATTATTTTCGTAACGAGTTCCTTCCATTCTAAAAACTTTTAGTGGTCCATCGTTGCGGCTATTGAACGTTTTTCGTCGCTAAAAATCACTCGATTCCAAAATTCCAAAGGTTCGTTCACATATCGCCTTGCAAATTCCAGACGACGTCTCATATTTTCGTCACTGAGAACTTCTTTCGCAGCAGCATTATACTTCTTTTTCCCTCTCCTTTATCTTTTTGTGCAGTTATACGGCATCCGGGAAAATGTGTATCTGCTATAGCCCTGGAGTATGTAGCAAATGGTTGTTCTGTTACGTAATGAAACAACTCGAGATCTTGAGCACGTGTAGATACTTTAGGTCTACCACTTCCGATGGCTCTTTCCAAAGTGTGTTCAAGATTCCATTTTACTCGGTAATGCCCTACGGTGCTTTTTGGTATATCTAACATACGTGAAATTTCACGCACGCTACGGCCCGCCGCTAATTCCGAAACAATCCGCGCTTTCAAATCAGCACCGAGATGAGGTGGCATTTTCACAACACTTGAAATTTTAAACTAAAATGGAATTTACATTTCTTACTTTATTTATTGGTTCACACTACCCCTTCTCAAACAGTAGGTAATTGTTTATTTATTACATACTTCTAATGACCAATGTAACAACCCTTAGAGCAATATGACTCAAAGGAAGTAAATTAAACAAGCAAGGATATTCTATTGTTATTGAAACTTATTCATAAAGTAAAAGCCATTTCCTTATAATGCTAATGGACAGGATTTTCTTTTAAGTATTAAGATTACAATAGAGGACTTATAAACTTTCGAAAATATCTAATTATAAATATTTACACTGCAATTGCGCTTTTTCCTTAATAATTTCTTAGCAATAACATACACGTTCTTGGTTTTAAGTTGTCATAAATTTGATATGATATAAATTTGTGTTTCTAATATTACATCACAAACTAATCTTTATTCGCCAAAAAATTGTTGCTTAAGTTGTAAAGCTTCGTACACACCTGAACAACAAACCGAGCAACAAACATAACAACGAACCGAAAGTCAAACAGAACGACAAACGATCTTTTATGATTTCCACAATCCGAACAACAAACGGAACGTTTGTGCTGTTCCCATAATTATTTTCAGTAGTTTTCAGTTCATATATATTTATTATTGAGAAGAGAAAATTGCGGAAAACAAGAAGATAGTGCCAACCAAATTTTTACGCACAAAGAAGAGTAAAAATTATAATTTACTTCGCTTTTTTTATTTTGGAAATTTCCCGCCCAAATGATGCTAATAGGGACATCATTTTTTCTTGCATTCTTAAACACTGATTAATTTAAAACATTTTTCTTCTGTCAACTCCATAATATTACCTAAAACACAACAAACCCACAAAAGGGAGGACAAAAATAAATAATTTAATTCTCCCGCATAAGTTTGTTCGCCGTTTTGTTTAGATTCGTCCAAACCTGCAAACGCATTCGCGCGCATTTTCTTTGATGTCGGAGAAAAAACCGACAAGTTGCGGGAACGCCGCAAACCGTTCGTGGAACAATCAGGACTTGCGAATCTGTTCTAAAATTCGTACGTAGCACCGTCCAAATTAATGTTCCGATTGCCGTTCGGTTCGTTGTTCTGTTTGTTCCTCGGTTTGTTGTTCAGGTGTGTACGAAGCTTTACAATAAGCATATTAATATGAACTATATCTTATGAAAGGAGAGTTATGTAACTATAATTAACGACTTAACGTTACGTTAGTAGATTCCATTTACTATTTACACATATTTTCTTGGAACATTCGATAATTAACTATCGGGATATGATGACCCTATACTTCGCAGGTTGTGCGCAACTGGATACAAGCAAATAACTTGGAGCTGTTACCCTGGCCAGCAAAAAGCCCAGATTTTAACATTATCGAAAATGTTTGGGCTCGAATACTTGCGTTATCCGAAGACAACAAGGGCCAAATTTTATACCAGTAAACCGTAATGCACTAATTGCAGCCATTGATACCGCATGGGAAACGATTAATATTAATTATATTGATACCTTGATAGCGTCAATGAGCAGACGCCTCCAAGAATGTATCAATAATAATGGAGGTCACACCCATTATTGATTTCTTATATTTATTTATATAGTAATACCTTTATTTAAAAAAAGTTTTCATTTAATTTTAAACTATAACTTGGTATCTTAATTATAATTATGTAATAAATTCTTGTCAAAAACTAAATATATACGTTGACAATAAGAATTGCCTTAGTTTTTATTTTCACTTTTTATATTAACTACAGAAAAAAATGAAACGTCATAAAATATACATTTTGTAAGGACTAAATATTATGAATAGAGAGTTTAATGATTTTTTTAATAACTTACAATAATTAGTAGGTTAGATTTATTTAAAAATAAGTAATAATCAGTCAACCCAAATAACCATGTTTAGTTTTTGATTTAATTTAAAAGTTATTGCTTGTAGACGTTTTTTAAATCAAAATTATTTCTAATTTTATTTTGTAAACATTTCCTAAACAAAATTTTGATTCGATAATTAATCGAGCTATGGTGTTTAATTAGCGATACCTTCAAATATATTCTTTAAAGAAAAAATTAAGTAAGCAACGTAAATTACCTATTTTCTAAAACGTGCTTAGTGTAATGATTCATTCTACAGTCCTTCTATAAGATAACCCCTGCTGAGACTACCTGCTGTTAGAATTGTAAATGATACCCTTAAGCCCGCTTCACAATGTGCAAACTTTTGTTTACAGAAATTGTGGTGTCCAAGTTTTAAATTTCATGAGTGTACATATTATGTAAATGTATGTATTATGTATCCAATATGTATAACTCTTCCATTATTATATTGTCTAATTATTTAATATTGCATCAGCACATTTATAGTTAATTTTTATGCAGATATATAGTACCCTATAGCGAACCGTATTATGTTCCATACTTAAAAGATTTTAATAAACAACGCATACTAATAAATTTTTTTTCCTCCCAATAACGCCACCTCCATATACCAGTTAGTTTTGCAGTAAATTTTAGTGACCGCTATTTAGAGGTTTTACTGTACTTTAATTATTATACCAAATCAGTAAAGCTTTAGTTGCAGACAAAAGTAATAAATTTAGAAGGCTTCCCACAAGGACCAATTTATGGACACCTACCCCTTTTTATTACCTTGAAAGTAATTTACTTTAAAATATTTATGGAAATATATGCATAATTTATCAAACAGAAATGTCAACCAAGCAATTCGATTTCGCAAAATTTTCCAGGGCACGTTTACAATATGCAATATGAAGCGAAACACAACACACGAGAAAAAAATTGAATTTTCTTAACTTGATCTGTAATTTTGAATTTAATTGGATTTGCATTAATATACCAATTTTGTTTTGTTTTTTATTAAGAAAAGTAAAACATAAAATAATATATGACATAATAATGGAGTGTAAAATCTGAACTCTTTCACATTTAAATCTATTTTTGTTACATAACAACCCATGATTTTAAATTTAAAGTTGATGCAAAATTTCAAAAACAAAATAAATTTATTTACGAAAGGGCAAAGATATTTATCCTTTTAAAATTGCCAATAAAAATGTTATTAAAAAGGCTTCCACTTAAAATCAATAAAATTTAAATTTCAAATTTACAGTCAACAACTGTAAAGTTTAATTTTAATTTTTAGATAACCGATATATTTTTATACGAAGAACAAAGTTTCCTAAACTTTTCAAATAAATGATTAAAAACGCGGCATACGCTTTCTATTTAGTAAGTTTTACAACTTTAATGAAGTGCCACACTCTTCCATTACATCGAAAGTCGCAACCGCACAGGTAATATTGTTTCGTAAAATAAAAGTTTGGAACTTAATAGTAGGTAATTGCAAAAGTTCTTCATTAGTGTTGTTTTTATGTTTCAAGCCGAGAAATGCGTGTTTTCAAAATACAAACACGAGCGTGTTAAGGTCTTTTAAAAATTTTATGACGTGAGCTGTCTGCCGAAATAATTTTACATTAAAGCTGTTTGCGTGTGTTCTTGAGTCTCAAAAGAATAATAACGTGATTGTTAAAAACCTTTTGTTTTATATTTCACAAGTTTTCTTGCTGTTTTTAAATAAACGTAGGTACTTTTAGAATGTTAAAACCAGACATTCTTTATATAACATTTTTTTTTAATAAACAGTGACTCCTTTTTGGTTTACTATTTTGCAGTTTAAAACTAATTGATGCTGGGTTTAAATAGCGTACTTACATGCATACAAGGCACGTAAAGTTGACTCGTTTTTTACCTGTAACAAAAACAGACTTTGTAATAAGGAAGTAACTTCTACAACATAATGATAGCATGTTACAAAACGTAATGGTAGCATAACGCTAGAACGCATCTTTACAAAAGTTTGTTGGTGGCAGTAAATGTTTTTCGGTAGTTTATAATTTCCCTTTTTGCTTAAAAGCTTTCGCTTGAAGTTTGCAATGGACTAAAACTTAACAATAACTGAATCTCAAAAACAAGTAATTAAAAAATCTTTAAACAAAATTTATTAAACGATTACCTAAAAATGTGGAAGCTTTTTAGCAGAGCATTTTAAGAGAAAAGAATTAACCGATTTTATATGCGTTAATATGAGGCATAAGAAGGAAGCGTTTGAATAGTATTTTATTAGCGCAACTGTTTCACGAATGTAAAAAACACCACCCAAGCAAGATGAAAACCTGACTACATGAAACCACAAAAACAACGTAAAACCGTAAAAGAAGTTTAGTATTAAGGGCAGATTTTCGATTCTGAAAAGTTCCTTCGACTGTACTACATCCAAAACGTGTAAAATATTAGCCGTCATTAAGTCACTATTAATGACAATTAATTAAACAATCAAAGGTGCCAAAATTTTACTCAAACGTTAAGTAAAAATAAAACAATGACCAAAGTCAAGAATTGGTTATCTCGCCTATACCTGTAGAACTTGATAACAAAATCGTCTACAAACTATTATAAATTTAAATAGTGACATTATCGCTGAATCAAAATATAAAGCCAACAATGATATCATGACTTGGAATTTGTTACTATAAAATAACCCAAAACAAAGTGGCAAATACACATAAAAGAAAACCGATTTTAGGTACAATCTCTAGCAATAATTTTACCAAAACCGACTTGAAATTACATTTGAGTTTTAAATCAAATAAATTTGAATTTAAAAATTCAATTACCCCAAAGTACGGTCAAGGGGTGGCAATTTTTATTCTAAGTGTAAAAATTTAGCAAAAACATTAAACATTTGCAATTATGGAATTGTACCCCCGCAGATTTTTTATATGTTGGTCATTGTTAGCCAGTTTTCATAACCCTGCCAACAAATTACCACAAAGTGCCGTCAGGCGGTAGCAATTTTTATTCTAAGTGTAAAAATTGAGCAAAAACATTAAGTATTTGCTATTATGGGATTGTACTTCCGTAGATTTTTTATATGTTGGTTAGAGTAAACCAGTTTTCATAACCCTGCCAACAAACTACCCTAAAGTTCCGTCACGGGGTTGCAAAAACATTAGAATTCTAAGTGCAAAAATTTTGCAAAAACATTAAACATTTGCAATTATGAGATTGTACCACCGCACATTTTTTATATGTTGGTCATTGTTAGCCAGTTTTTATAACCCTGCCAACAAATTACCCTAAAGTGCCGTCAGAGGGTGGCAATTTTTATTCTAAGTGTAAAAATTTAGCAAAAACATTAAACATTGATGGATCCCAATAATTGGCCCGAACATGTTCAAATAGATCGTTACAATTTTGATTGGCTCAACATAAACAATCAAACGATTAGTACAAGTGATAAATACTGTAAATCACATATATCCTGTTATAGCTCAGATATTTGTTACAATAACTTTGGTTAATGGACAATTAAAAAAAAATTATTGCATCTGTTTAAGAGATGTTTAATCAGTTACACACATAATACGTCATACAAAAAAAATATATCAGTAGCAATACAGAATATCGTGTTTTGTCGGTGATATTCACACATACACTTATAAATTAATTAGCGACACAGCAAACAGGTAATAGACAAAACTCGATAGCCGTTGATATTGAGTGAAACGGGCCCTAAAAAAACAAGAAAGTTAATCTAAAAATCAACCAAGAAAAACTAGAACAGGTAGAAACATATAAATATCTTGGAGTAATACTAGAAAGGGATGGGAATGTAGAAAATGAAATAAATGACAGGATCAGTTCTGCATCCAAAATATATAATGTCTTCAACAAAGCATTTGTAGAGAAAAAGGAAATAAGTAGATAAACAAAAATGAGGAAAAAGTGGACGAACTTATCCCGCTAGCTACGCACACAGAGCGTGTGGATTCAAATGTAACAATGAGTAAATTAATTATAAGCGCCACCTTGGCTTAATACGTACTTCATCAAAACAGTTAAGGTTACTTTGATAGCAATACGAACAAACAGGATGAGAAACCGTCGAGTACAAGTAATTGGTCTAGCAACACAAAGTTACTTAACTAGGATCATATACGTGTATCGTTCATTAAGGCGTCCTTTTGGAGCGTTCGACATCAATAGTTCCCAGTTATAATTAAGAAATGGTTTGGTACTGGTAATTGGATTTTTCGGATATACACGCTAAAATTAAAATAGTTGCAAAGCAAAACACTGATCGCAATTTAGGTCGGCGGCACAGTAATGAAGGAAAGCCCTTTCCGGTGTTAAGGCGAGACATCCCAAAGTCGCTATCTAGGCCCGCTATCTTGCGTGACAGAACTCTAATCGGCACCTCCTAACAGCATAGGTTTATTTTCACATATCACTTCCTCGTGTACAAGTAAATGTCAAGAGGTTAATCCTTCCAATTACAACAGAATAAGGCAGGAACGGTTCCAGAAGACAACCCACAATTTCTGAACGTAATCAAATCTCAGCAGACATCAAGCAAAGTAATCTCCGACAATACGAACGGACAAAGAAACTGTAATAATTAGGGAATCCCAATGCAACAAACGGTCGCCACGTGATGAAATATAGGTCAGTAAGCTCACCTGCAAACGGATCAAACTCGCAATGAAAGTAAACAGGGCCATAATAAGCATAGTAACACATATGCAGGAAAATTTTAACGTCAGAAAAGTAAAAGCTAGTAAACGTGAATTTTATCGTAACATATTTCTCACAAACAACAATTGAAAAAAACGCCATAACAAAAATTTCAAATACAAAAAGTACATACTTTTCTCTAAAAAGTACAAAGAATAACAAATAAGATAACTATGTTAGAAATTGTAGCTAGTAAGCTAATGCTGATATCATATTTATCACTGAACACTGGATTATATATATAATCGAACCTTGTCTACCCTAAGGTATAAAGTAAGTACATAGTCTCATGTCTTATTTTTCGGGGTTTTGTCCATGTAATCGCTTTTTTCTTAAAGATGTCTAGTACTGCATCATTCCACTTTCTCCTCATTTTTTGTCCATCTACTTATTTCCTTTTTCGCTACAAATGCTTTGTTGAAGACATGATATATTTTGGATGCAGAACTGATCCTGTCATTGTTTCATTTCCTACATTCCCATTCCTTTCTAGCATTACTCCAAGATATTTATATGTTTCTACCTGTTCTAGTTTTTCTTGGTTGATTTTTGGATTAACTTTCTTGTTTTCTCGTCCTATTACCATTACTTTTGTTTTACATGTGTTTATTTTTATTATACTCTTGCTCAAGTGTTCTTCCCACAGTTTCAATTGTTGTCGGCTTCTCTTGATGCACACAACATCAAGTCGTCGGCAAAAACACATACTGATATTCCTACTGGTTTTAATGTCTTATATCCAATGTGTATTTTACGGCTTTTCTATTTGTATTTCTTTTATTATATCATCCATGACTATAATGACGCCTCCTTCCTTTACTTAACCCTTCTTTTACTGCAAATGTGTTATACTTCATATTGTTTTTTTGCACATAACTCCTGTTAGTTATCATCGAATAAGCTTTTAATTCCGTTTCTTAAATTTAGTTTTAGAAAGTTTTTTCTAGATCAAAGAATGCCATGTACACTTCTAAATTTGTTTGCCTGATCTTCTCTATTATTTGTTTTATAGTAAAGATGAAGTCTTGCACATTTCGCTCTTTTTTGACACCGCTTTAAGCTTTAGCTAAATTATCTTCCACCACCTTTCTAAGTCTTTTTTCCAGAATAAATTCATATGTATTTGAGGCAATGCTGAGTAAAGTAATACCTCTATAATTTGCGCAATCTCTAATGTCTCCTTTTTTGAATATTGGTACAATTATTCCAATTTTCCAATCTTCTGGTACTGATGCTGTATTACAGGCTTTATTGAAGATTACAGTTAACATTTCTATACTTTGTTGTCAAAATCCCTCTTTTTAAGTAATAAATAAATAAAATAAATTATGTGCATTTTTTTCTTCCTCTTCTACTGTTGCTTGGCACTTTGTTTGTTTTTCAGGGTTTTATTATCTTGGTCATCTTTTTTAGTAATTCTTCGAAATATTCCTTCCATCTTTCCATTATTTGTATATCGTATGTTAGTATTTTGTTTTCTTTTGTTTTGATTTGCGTTGTTTCCCTATTCTTATTCATTTTCTTTATATTCCTCCCACGTTTTTGTTTTTTCTGTATAATCATTTCTTTTACTTTTAATCGTTGTACTTTATATTTTTCATAACCTGCTTCCGTTTTATTGCTTAGATATTGTTTCCATAAAGTTTTCTTAATGTTTACTTCTCTTCTAATATCTTGATTCCACCATTTCGTCTCCTTTTTGTTTTTGTTTATTACTGTAGTTCCGCAGACTTCTTTCGCCGCTGTTAAATTTGTTCCACATTTTTCTAAGTTCATAGTTTTTCCAACTATTTTTGTGTCTTTGACTCTCTTTTCAGTTCTTCTCTATATTTTCTTGCTATTTCAGTTTTTTTATAACCTATTTGTCCTAATAACTTTGTCTGATTTTTTTATACTTTATATTTATTTGTAGTTCTTTTGCTTCTATCTGTATTTTCAGTTTTCCCACCACACGATGATGATAGTAGTTATATGATACTGTTTCTGGCTCACTTTTGGTGCGAAATTTGAATTTCGATCGTCATTGTAAATGTTCGGGCAAGCTTCGTAAGTCAATATGGAGGAGGCGTGCGCGTCGGTTTGTGCGCAGTCGGTCATCGTCGGGTTTGTTTGTAAGTCAAGATAGCGGCATCTGCATTTACGCCTGCAGATGTATCCGTTGTGGGCGTCGGCTATGTTCGAAAGTTTTCGATTGTCGGTCATGTACGGAAGCTTTCGGTCATCTTCGTGTTCGGTTGTTGTCGGCTATGTTCGGGTCGTAAAGTCAAGATGGCGACGTTCTGAGTGACTATATATAAATTGTATAATTTCGTGTGTGTGGTTTATTATTTGAAACTGGTCAGCACAGGAATAAAGCTACATTGTTGTTATCAGTGATTTCGTCTTACTTGCCATCGATGAGATAATTTCAAGTGTTCTAAATCGCAATAAGTTAAATTTGGATTCTGTGTCGAACCTGAAAATCGATGGATACCTAAAATCCTGAGGGCTGGTCTCAAACTGTATCACCGGATTCGTCATCGTCATGGTCATTTACTACAGAGTATGATCTTATTAACGAATCCCGTCTTCTATATTTCGGCAACGCTTCAAATGAGAAGCTGATCAACCCGACGTGTTACAAGTTGGAATATGATGATGATGGAAAATATATAGAAGTCGGATACAGCACATATCTGCAGCTTACGCCGGTAATTAGAATTTGGAATAGCTCCGAGTATAATGGCGTATGTAGTGCTAGTGGTCCATATAACGCGCATTTTAACGATAGGGAAAAAAATAATGTGTTGCTTACCATCGATGAATGGAAGACGTTAATGGGACTTTATCATCATCTGATGAATGAGTTTTTCTACAACCCGGTTAGCGAAGAGTATCGACAAGAATTTGTAGATGTCAATGATGATCCTGTTGAATGCATAAGTAAAACCTCGGAGATATCTAGTGATGTAAAAATTATGTACACTACGGAATATCATCCCGATTTATCAGGTTGGGGCGAGTGTAGTAATAATTCTTTTATAAAAACAATCAGTTTATCACGTGATTATAAAAAGTGTATCCTAAATAAATGGGATGTTGATTGCATGTTTGGCTTGAAAGATATAATTAATTATCGTCTGGAGTTAATGCAATCGCACAAGCTAGATGTATTCTACAACCACTTAATCGATCGGGTGGTTATTGAGCAGAGGAAGAAGAAGGAAACAGTACATTAATTTGACAACGAATCTAGTGACGTTGATGATTGGGATGTTTATGACGTATATGAAACACTGCTAAACAGCGAATATAATATTAATTCTCATAATGTATTATGCTTAATGGAGGTTTTATATAATCGTCCGGGTTTTATTATGTCTTGTATAGTAGAAAATAGCGTTAGAGAGTAAGAGTAATCATTTCTGGCCCTGTCTTAAAATTTGACGAATTTATTTATCGTTGACTTCATCATAATTATCAGGATATGAAATAAACTAATAGAACTTAAAAAAAAACTTCCGTCAATAATAGGACATCCGTTTTTAAATATAAATCCGAGTAATCACCTAGCGTCTGAATATTAAAAGTATTCCAAACGTTTACAGCATGACAATAGTCTTTATGTGAAATATGTTGATCATGTAATCTACTATAAAAGTCATTTTTTGTCGGCAATTTTGTTTCATTTAGTTTTTCCCAAGAATCGATATAATCGTATGGAAAAACTCCTTTTCTATTTATTAAATTGAATTCTTTAACATTATTGCAATGTAATGCTGTTATTAATTTTTGTTCGTTGTTTAAATTATTTGAAAGCTTCTCTAAGCTTTGAGCCATAAAACGAAAGGAATCTGAGAGAGATATTTGTTCCGGAAACTCGTTTAGTAAAAAATATATATTTTTCTTTATTTATGGGTAACAACTTAAGGTTCATTCAAAAGATGAAGATAATTCTTTGATTATAAAATGGGCATTATATCCGCTCAAGTTATGGAAAACTACTGGGATTACATGGTCATCTTTATAATTTAGGTTGCAACCCTGATGAGCTGCGCCCCTAAACTGGCCTGTCTGATGTTGATGGTCGCGTACACAAATTTGATTATCAGCAATTGTTTTTTTGCAAATGTGACAAGTATTGGTATTAACAAAATTATAATTTTGAGCATCATTAAGGGTTGTCATTGGTACAATTGTATGTAATTTATCATTACAATGTACAGCTATATTTTTTAATTCGTTTATGAACCAATTAATACAATCTGATAGTCTACTGCTTTGATAAAAGAGCTGACATGTTCCTAATCCAGACAAAGTAAAACAATAAAAATTTATTACGTAATCCATTATTGATAGAGTTAGAACTTAACTGCAGCATCAACAAGTTAATTACTTTAATATTTTCTCAACGTTATTACTAAGTGAACAGGGTAAAACTTTTTTATTTCCAATATAATAAAGATTAATAGCTAAGTTATTAAGTTGTTCAAACTTTTTAACATCTTTTATTGTGATGGGAAGTTGAATGCCATCATAATTTAACACCTCACTGAAATGAGGGTAGGAGGACATTCTATTAAAATTTTTGTTGATTGGAAAATAGCAGAAACCACAGACCAAAGGAAGCAGTGACTATCATTGTTCTGAACATTAATCACCGCATGCCTATTTTTGATAAAATTTAGAACGGGTACGTATGTTGAATAACCTACTTTTAAGGGATCTGTTAATATTAACATTCAACCCTAAAATTTCTAATAAAGCCCACCCTGAATCTTTTTCATAAAACTCTTGCAATTTTGTAACGAGCTTATCTATGATATTGTCCTGATAGCATTTTTTAAAAATTAGTTGAACAATCAATTGGATGGTTTTTGGTAGCAATTGTTTTAAATCTACATCTCCATTATTAGGTTTTATAAAATTGGCTGATAAAATTACATTAACTTTAAGCATAGATTCTTTAAGAGTTTTTTTTAATTTTAATTGAAAAACATTTAAAAGATTTATTTAAAAATGCTAAAGGGTCCTTAATGCTTACTGTTGATATCATTCCTGTTCTAATTCTTTTGTTAAAGCACGATTCAATGTCGTCCCATATCACATTGCACTTTCTTCGTTTTAGTGTTGTTGTTGACAAACCAGTGCCAGATTTTTTTCCAGTAAACTCTTCCTAAGCTCTTTAATTTTAAGTTTACAGCGCTTGAGGTACGCTAAACTTGTCTCTAGAGATGAAGCGGACTCCAAAATATTATCTTTGTAAATTTCATTTTTAATTGCTTTGCGAACAATTCTAATAGTGTGGTTGATGTAAATTAGTATATTATCAACTTCTTCCAATTTTCTTACTTTATCAATATAAAGATATAACGCACTTAGTGAACGTTTACACAAACTTGTAACGCACTTCATGACTCTTAGAATTAAAATAACGTGATACTACACTGGCACAAGTACTATATCGATAATGGTGGTGTTTGTTCGTTGTACGAGCATTATCTAACGAAAGTGGGGATTGAAAGTATTAAAGTAATCACTGAACTAAAGTATTCAGTTTTCTACAATGAACATTACGCTTGAAATTGAATTAGAAATTCATCAAGCACAAAACGTTCATTCAAACCATTTGAAACAAGCTATTGCAAACCGTTGTGTTAGTAATTATAGAAACGTTTTTGACTTTGTGCTTAATAAGGAAGGTTTTATTATTACTGAAGATATTCTTCGATATGTGAATACACGGGGTTGGTTAATGAATGCAAGCGATTTACGTAACCTAATTCGTAAAAGAAAAATATTAGAAAATTATGTAAGAAGTGTTTCAAAGATATGTGATAAAATAGATATGCAACTATAAATATATTTACTCTCGATAAGATCTTAGTTGATCATAACTTGAAACATAGTGTTTCTAATACGTTGTATATTATGAAGTTATTGGCAGGACTGAAGTATAGTGAATAACACAAAAATTATCCAGCAGAACAAATTTTAGGAAATCTACTGACGGTTGGTTTGATGAGTTGATATGCGAAGTAGCTCGGTTAGCTGACACTAAGTTTTTAAAGAACATTTTTGATCTACTCAGTGATGAAAATATATCCTTCAAATTTCAACCTTCGCACAATCCGAGGCATGATGCAGTTTTAACATGGTTAAATCAAAACATATCAAAAGGACGTAGCAATCGAGCAGCTCCATTAGGTTGGCAGTCTGGTCCATGCTGTGAACGGTGGCCATCAACAAACTTGATCGATTACGAAAACACTTTGTCTATGTTAGCACCATATTTGATTTAATAAAAGACAAACATATTTTAAAGCGTTTTATTTGTATGTCTTAAGCGTATTTATACAAATTAGTCTTATAAACTATTGTAATGTACAATTTCTAGTTAAATATATCATTGTTGTTTATCCAAGATCTTTCATTTAATCCATACCATTTTACGTATGCTTTATTTCCTTTACGTTTCAGTACTTTTTCTACTAGATATACATCAGGATGTTTCGTTTTTTGTAACTCAAATTCGTAAAATCCGCCTAGAATGGTTCGTATATTTGAACATTTTTAATTTTAAAAGCTCCGAAGACCAATTTGGCGTATATCCTTTCGCAAAAATACCTTTATTCTTACTTATTCGTACTACTTCACCCACTTTAAATTTAGCGCTTTTGGAAAAGTCTTAATAACATTAAAGACTGAAGACAGATTCGTCTTGGAGGATACTTCAACAGGTTTCATGTTAATTGTTCGATGTATTCGATTGTTGTACTCATTTGTAAGTTGATCTAAAATATCAATCCACTTGTATTTACCTCGCATGCTAAATTTTTTTATACAAATTAGTTTTTAACGTTCTTATTACTCTCTCAGCAATACTAGCCTTTTTTATACTGTATGTGGAATAATGATTAATATTAAATTTTTAATTAACTTCTTGAACTCATCATTATAGAATTCGGTTCCTTTATCAGTTTGTAGATGTTTAGGTATTCTTTTTTCTTTGTTTTTGAGGATTGATTCCATCGCAACGGCTACTTCATGTTTCGTCTTCGATTTTAATGCTCGAGTCCATACAAACTTAGAAAAACAATCTATGACTACCAGAATATACTTATACCCTTTGTTTTCTTTAGCGTACAGGGTAAACTCTCCTAAATCACTCTGCCAAACATCATCCAATCCTGTAATCACTACCTTTCGCCGAGGAAAATTTTTCTAGCCGGTTTATGTAACTCGTTCACAACATCTTGTTTTGCATCCATTGTTCACTGTTTTTTTTTTTTTTTTTTTTTTTTTTAGTACAACATCTACGTGAGAAGTAATTTTATTTAAACAAGATCTCAAATAATTTAATGTAACGACATCTTGATCATTTATAGGATCTGCAACGTTCGCTAAACGCTTATTAACAACATCAAATTGAAAATCGTAAGTGTATTTAAACGGTTTTGAATAAGGTTCAACGCGTCCAAACCGGTTGACGCTCATTTTAAGAATGAATTGTGTTTAAATGTGGGCTATATATTTAAAAAATTGAAAGATGGTTTTTCGATGTAACCATCTTCATATAACCCCTCAACAATTGCCAAAATTTCATTATCAAATCCGCCGTGTCCTGCTAATTTCTCAGCCCACAAAAGTTGTAATCGATCAATCAATTCGTGCACATTGTTCCAGTATTTATACTCAACAGGTTTTGAGTTAACTTCTTTATAGAAAACACCATACCCACGTTTCTTGTTTTTGAGCTGATCTTCTTCTTCTTTCTCTATTAATAACGGCTTAATTAATTCTATGTATTTCTTTTACGTGTACCCATTAATTGTTCAGTAGGATCATAATTACGCCGAGCGAGATTTGTTTGGCTTACAATATCTCTATAGTTATTTCTGTCTTTGGAATGTTATAATCAGGATTGTTCATTATTAATAGTTCGTATAGTCCTGGAGTACCTTCATACTTTACACCATCAATATCGATATCTTTATCATCTATAGTGACGTATGATTTAGCAATCATCCATTTATCATTAGTGACGTCATAGTGAATTCCGTAGGTATAATCAATGTCCGCAGAATTCTTGCCGCTATGAATCATTCTATTGACGTAGATTCTTGGTAACTCATGATACTGTTCTAAAATGAATCACCTGAAGATGACTCCAAGATAGGTACTAATGATGCCGTTGCATTTCTACGTTCTTCTTCTTCATTTTCTAGATCTAAATCGGAGTTAGTACCACCAGTTTCATATATTTCTGCAGGTTGAACTGATTTCTTTGAAAATGTTGACGAATGTTCTCCAAATGTTTCTAAGGGTTGAACTTTCCACCTACCACAGTTCTTTTTAAATATTGGCAAACCTTCAAAATTATGACTTATCGAATTATTTGAGTGTGGAGTTGATGATCGTTTTAAATTTTCTATTTTTGGTAGATTGTAGTCATCACCATCATCATCAATTACGTGATTTTTTTTTGATATTTTAGTTAGCGTTTTTATGTTTGGCTTATATATATATATATATATATCCATAAATGATTTTCTGCAGTAAAACGATTTTCTCTTAACATATCATATATGCGTTTAATAGTGTTTCTATCGTTAATCAACTTCCGTTTCAATTCAATTTCTTTTGAATTCATATCTCTCAGATTATACCACTCTCCTCAGATGTCAAACTCACACAAATAGATTATATAAATGGTTATCTGTATTTATACCTGTTTTATATAGCTCTTATTGGAAGCTCTATTTATATCTTCGTATACAGGATACAGGTCTGCTTATACAAGTACAGGTCTGTTTATACAGGTGCAGGTCTGTCTATACAGGTACAGGTCTGTTTATACAGGTACAGATCTGTTTATACAGGTACAGGTCTGTTTATACAGGTACAGGTCTGTTTATACAGGTCTGTTTATACAGGTCTGTTTATACAGGTACAGGTCTGTTTATACAAGATGTTTCAAACAGGTTTTGTACAGGTTTTGTTCAAGTTTTGTACAGGTTTTGTACAGGTTTTTGTACAGGTTTTGTACATGTTTTGTACAGGTTTTGTATAGGTTTTGTACAGGTTTTGCATAGGTTTTGTACAGATTTTGTACAGGTTTTGTACAGGTTTTGTACAGGTTTTGTATAGGTTTTGTACAGGTTTTGTACAGGTTTTGTATAGGTTTTGTACAGGTTTTGTACAGGTTTTGTACAGGTTTTGTACAGGTTTTGTACAGAGCTGTATAAAAGTTTATGTAGAGCTGTTCTAATATCATACAGCTGTAATGTAAACTTTAGTTGGTCAGGGGTAAATGAATTCATCAAATCCTCGACGATAGCGACCGTGATTAATATCAACATCTTTATGAATCGTCATAAAACCGTGTTGTTCAATCCAACAATTCGAACACATTTCGCGAAACTGTTGCATACTTAAGTTACAACCTACATGATCCTCATACACATGTTTTAAATTGAGATCGTCCTGAGAAAATAATACAATCAAATTTACATTATCTCATATGACTTGTTTTGGTACTTTACTGTACGTTTGACACAGATAAAAACAATCTATCAAATTATGTCTACCCATTGAAAAGAAAGAGCTTACATGATTTTGATTTTCAAAAGGTTTGTGGTTTTTTGGGGTCGGGTTGTCGTCCGTGCGTCCGTGGGGGGGTCCGGTCGAGGCATTTCTAATGGGGGGACATCATTGTGTGATACATCAATCGATTCAGCTTGGTGTCCAAAGCTTAAGTTTTGATGTGCATTAAAATCGGGCAACGGGGACGCCGAGCCCCGCGATATTCATATTTGGATAATACGAAGTTCGTTGCGACAATGCCTTGCATTTTCAACTTGTTACAACTTATATCATCAAATATAAATACGGAATGCGGTTTGGCATCGTTTAGATGCATTATATCTTCATTATTACTAAATGTATAATAATTTATTTCTTGTAGAGGTTTTAACACTTTTTCTAGAAATGTATACTTTGGTTGATTTAACGATTTAGAATAGATATAAGCATTTTCGAATTTCAAACCGTTTATATCTCTAAGAATATTTAACATAACGTTTGTTTTACCACAATTTGAAGGACCACAGATTATACATCGGATACTATCCGGTAATAAAGCACCATGTTTAGACTCTTTACTAGTTTCCGCAACATCAACATCAAACACCGATAATTTACTTGTTTGTTGAACAAACTTCATCGCTATAATAAATAAAACTCAAAGATACAACTTATTCTATATATTTCACACTAATAACACATATAAGATCATTACAATATACTTTATTTTTCACATTCTTCAAACTTCTCCAGTAAGCGGATTATAGTGCACGACTGCGTCATGTAATATGAAGCAGTATGCAACCACGTCTGTTTCAAAGTTCTTTGATGATTCAATTTCAAGTTTGATATCCACTGTAGATGTTTTCAAATTTTCGTTTTGTCTTGAACAGTTGATAACAGAAATGGGACATTTTTTAATTCTTTGTAATTCAGCAAATGTCCTCTAATTATTTTGTTGTAGTAATTCACTTGAAAATTAGCATAATTCTGATACGCAGTATTGTACTTTTAACATTAAAATTTAAACTAAGAAAATGCCAACAGTTAAATGTAAGGACATGTGTGCGTTTACGTGCATATCGCTATCTAAGTAACAGCTTCAATGCCTTAAACGCACGAGTGTCGATAAAGCCAAGTAAAAAACTTGTACAGAAGCATTACACGCAACGAAAGAACACCTGATGCTGCATTTCGCTCTTATTATGAGCTCATCAGAGGTGTATACTTAAGTGCGGTATACAACTGTACAAGACGGCGGTTGGTCTTTTAAACTTTAAACGGAATATGTAATTCAAACCTCAAAGATCGTATTAAGGTGTCAACAACTCCTTCACCTTGTCGCACTTTCAACATTACTGAACAATCACCAACAGGAAGTGGGCTTTTATAGATATTTGACAACTAACTTGCAAACGGCAGTATGACAAGTAAAAAAGTTGTAATTTGTGAAGAGCGAAATGAAGTGCGTTATATGTACGTTTGGCTCTACGCTTCGAAACAAGCAAGGATAAATGATTGGCAAAAAACACTATTAGATGACATGCGATTTAAAAGAAGGATTAAAATCGCCGAAGAAATACTAAGTTATTGCTTTAACGCTGATCACAGGCTGAATGTGTATAGTAATAGATTTGAAATGGTTTAATCATGTATTGATAAAAATACAAATACAAAAAAATTATTCGTTATATTTTTTATATAACTCCAAGTTTTTCCCGGCTGTTTTGGTCAGAATGACCCTTGACCCAAGATGTGGGATATAAGTCCCACACTCGATGTCGCTCCAATAAATAGATTTGCAATGGTTTAATCATTTATTTATAAAAACACACAAAAAATTATTTATAAAAACACAAAAAATAAACAATAGAAAAATTATTTGTTTTATTTTTTATATAAGTTTAAATTTTTTTTGCCGTCTTCGTCAAGATTACGTGTGGTTCCGGTTGTAGTATGTACGTCCCACACTCGGTGTCGCTCCAGTATTCTTCTTCAGAAACAACAGGGGTTGCTGGGATCGGATCCCAGTATCCCCTGTTGTTCCAGTACTCTTGATCAAAAGGCGGGGGCAATGCCGGAGATTGAGTTGGAACATCCGAAGCTGTTAAATTCCTCCTTCGTTCTTCCATTTCCTCCTCCTGCATTTTCTCAAACTCCTCAGGATGCGCCTTCTTCAGATGTTTCCACTTGTTTTTAACGAGGAGCAAGTGGACCGGGTTAAATTCGCAAAACATCAAATCTATGAAAACCAAAAAAAATATTAACATTAGTAAATCAACAAGTAAAAACAAATAAATTTTAAGAAATGCAATAATAAAGTATTAACTTACGGCTTTGTAAAGACATGGTTGTAATAAACTTGTTAGCAAATTACCACTCTTTATATAGTAAAAAGCTGCACACAATGCAATAATATTTACGGAAATACACGAACAAATATGAAACCAAAAATAATGCCCGAAAACATTTTTTTTTGTTTTTTTCTGCTCAAAAACACCCCTTACAAAAATACACGAAAAAGAATAAAAACACTCCGTCTACACCCCCTCCCCTCCCACCCTCAAAAGATGTATTCTACAAATTTTATAAACAATTCAATAAGTTCAACAAAATAAAACAGTAGTTTTAACTATTAATATTTCTTCAAAAAAACGTACATTGTAAATAATACGTGAAAAAATCAATCTATTTATAGCACAAAGGCATTTTCTATAAAGATAAGAATAAAACGATAAAATTGTACAGCAGTACTTTATTCATTCAAATAAATAACGCGTCTTTATAGTTTTTACGCTCCTAATACTTAAGCATAATTAAACATTTAACCAAATTACGTCCATTGTTGTTGTGTAATTTTGGTTCTTTGATTTTCTATTTTCCTAATACCAAAAATAAAATTTTCAAAACTGCTTACTCATCCAAAATAAATCCTGTACAAAGCCTTGCTGGCGAAGACATACTAACATGTCCTATGCACAAATTGATGAGACACCCTGTGTTTTTAATGATCAATTTAAGCATAGAACATGTTAATGTATCGAAAGAGGACAACAAAAGACATCGATTGACGATTAAAAACATAGGATGTCCCATTTGAATTAAGCAAGTTTTTGAGGTCGAAAGTTGTTCATATTGGCACAAAAATTTTCATCACTCTGTACATACAATTCGAGTTTCCATTCATATGTGAGTTACTGTAACATATCGACAATTGCCACAACAAATTAGGAACTAAAATATTAATATCATCTTGAGATATGAACGATGATTTAAATTTTTCTTTAAATCGATATAACTAAAAACCAGTCACTTTTTGAGTATGGTATAGTAATTAAACTAGATCTTAATTTTACGTAGAATCTGAAAATAAAATAAAAAACAACTTGTTTCATTTGAAATAAGAAAGTTGCCAGCTACTTCCGGTACAACCGGAAGTGCTGTATGAACAAAATATTTTGTCTGAGTTCAGTGATGTAGAAAACAGGAGCAGCACTATTTTCAAAAAATGAATCGAATTAGTTCTCCTTGTACTTTTAATGCACGCTGAAGAACCTGTATGTAGTCAATTATCGATTTTTCCTTTCTACTTACGTCTTCTCTAGTATACTTTTGTATATCTTTGTATGTATAGAATGTGTTAGCTACTATTAAGTTATTTTTATGCAGAAATCTATTAATCTGTTTCCATTATTGTTTACATGTTCTTCACTGCGTCGCCCTATTACGTCTATTGCATTGTTAGTTCTTTTTCCTACTCGATTGTTAAGATATCCTATTAGAATTAACCTTTCTTTTGTATCTTCTATGGTATCTTCCAATTTCTTCCAGATTTCCTTCATTTTGCTTGTTACTTTGCCTTCATTATGGTCATATTACCAATGTTGTATTTGTCTTCTGGTTCAGTTCTATTCCAATTTTTAATATTATTTCCGACACAAATTGTAACGGTTGTAGTTCATAAATTATAAAAGAAAGCAACGGCTCTAGCGGTACAACCTAGAGAAAAGAACAAGACAATTTGGATCGATGTAGCGCACCAAATTCGTAGAGGATCCAGTATTTGTAGTACTTAGCACAGCAGTCTCCGGCTTAGTCGATGAGTTGGGAAGGTCCTTGAGGAACTCTAAAAAAATAGTCTGCTGCCTAACAAAACGCAGTCTGCTGGGTAATAGGAAGAAATAAAACCGACCAACAGGAGTTCAATAGGTTTTACTTAAGGTCTAATACGCTAAAACGAACACAAATCAGAGAGACCAATAGACAATTCAATATAGCAAATAAAACTTAAAGTACTAGGAGAATGTGACAGAAATAGAGAGAGAACTGTCGCATATGATTACGTGCGTTAGCAACAACAATAATTAAAGCTTGCAATTAATGTGTCGAATTTCAGTTAAGCTTTGTAGTTACACCCCAAATTAAAGTTAGCGTTCCAATTGAGAATTGGTTACTAAGAAAACTCGACGTACACACATCACTTACACACGGTAACTTAAAACTAACTTAAACTTGGAATAAAAAGGTACGTAACTCCCGCCAACCCAAAAGGCCTTTTGTTTTAGCTTCAACCACTCTATGTAAAGCGCCGAAGCTCTTATAAAGCTAGCTAAAACAAAACCAAACGTCGGTGGTGGAGTCTACCCCGAATAAAAATTGACTTAAATGCTAGAGATTCAAACCGTTCAATGTCACATGTACGTGAGCTTCATACGCATTAATAGTGAATAGGTTTCTTAAACATTAAAACTTAGCTTATTCTGTAGTATGCAGTTCTGAAAAGGCAGGTTCTTGATAGCGACAGTATTTGACATTTTTAGAAGATAGGTAGTCCCAGGATTTCCTTTAGGGGAAGTATACAGCAAAGAACGGAAGGCAAATATGTTCCCTCATAGCAACAAATAGGCAGCGTAAACGACCCCTCAACCTGTAGCGTTCATCGGCTATTGGCAGATTAAATGTATGCGAAACCGTGGTAGTCGTCAAGTTATGTAGCTGTATTTTGTAGTATGCAGTTTCGAGAACGAAATTTCTTGCTAGCGACAGTATTCGACAGCTCCAGAAGATAGTTAATTCTAGGATTTCCTTTAGGGGAGGTTTGTAGTAAAGAACGGATGGCAAATATGTTCCCTCGAAGTAGCAATTATGCAGCATGAACGACCCTGTAGCCCATGGAGTTCACCGGCTGTTGGCAGCTTAATTGAATGCAAAACCGTGGTAGTCGTTAAGTTATGTAGCGAAGGGTTCTTAAATAGCCATTCTAGCACCCCCAGGAATTATCCAAGTGTAAGACACGATAAGAATATGAGGTCAATGCACGTGGCATACGTCGTAATTAAAACTAACACAACCACTAAACCAAAGAAATAAAAGAAAGTACTTACGGTGAATGCTGTCGAATTTTAATTTAAACACCAATTCGACTTGGAATTATTGAAGCACACATTAATAATTTATGTGTAAAATTTTAACTTCACGACGCACGCCGAAACACTAAAGTAGAAAGAAGTAGAAAATGTCCGGTCATCGTCTTCGACACTTTTGTGAATTAAACATTTCCATCAATGGAAAATTAGCAATATGCGCGGCAAATTCGACTTTCGTGGTAAGGTGCTATACACTACACACGTTTTTAAGAAGACTCTCGACATACGTTTTACTTTTGCAAATAAATCCGTAACAAAATGTCTAATCCTTTAAATTTTTCCCATATTCGTTTTTTAGTATGCATCCCACGTCCTCTGCTACTCTTTCTTCATGTTTCACGCTACTATACAAAATAAGTATCCGCTGCCTAATTTGATGATTCATTGCCCTTTTTTTTGTTTCAGTAACCGCCAAAAGTTTAACTGTGCTTTTTCAAATTCTTGTATCAACTCATGTTCCTTCCAGTTTAGGTTTCTGACACTCGACGTAGATATTTTAAATACATTTGTTGTTTTATCTTAGTTTTATTTCTATACTCGTACCCTGGGACATTGCTGGGTTTGTCTTTGTTTTTCCTGTTGTAGAGGACTTGATTAGTTTTTTGGAAATTGCTTATGTTGTATATTTCCAGATTCGATTTCAATTAGTTTATTTTCCTTGTTGCTCCAGATTAGTTTCTTACGGTTTTATTTTTTGAATATAAAACGTGTGTCGCCAGTAATATGTTACGACAAAAGTCGTATTTGTCGGACATTTTGCTAATTTTCTATTGGTTGAAAATAAACTTCGACTTCGTTTCCTAGACGAACAGCGGACATTTTTCTTTTTCCGCATGGATGGTTTAGCGTGCATCTTAAAATTAAAATTTACACAAATCCTTTATGTGTGTTACAAGATTTCCAATAAAAATTATTGGTTAAGTTTAAATCCGCCTAAATTCACCGTGAGTACATTTTGCTTTTCTTTTTCTGTTTGTATTAATTTTAATTGCCACGTGAAATTCTTTTAGCATGTTCTTGACCTTATGATTTCGCTGTGTGTTATACTTGGATAACTCCTAAGGGTGCTGGAGTGGCTGATTAAGACCTTCCTTGTCAATTAAAGACCACACTACGGTTTTGCATTAGATAAGCTGTGGATACCACGTCAGACAGGGGTTGGTTATGCTTACCTAACTTCCCCAACTGTCGATATTGTCGCTAGCAGAAAACTCTTATTCTCGGAACTGCATCTAACAGATTACAGCTAAGTTTTATTATTATTTAAGTTACTTATTCATTGTTAACACGTATGAAGCTCAGGTACATATCACATATAACGGCTTGATCTTTAGTTCTTAAGTAAATCTTTATTCGGTGTACTCTCCATAACCAAACGTTTTAACCAGCACAATACGGGCTCGGGCGCTTCACTTAGAACGGTTGACGCAAAACAAAAGGCCTTTTGGGTTTGCGGGAGGTACTTACCCCTTTAAACTTAGTTTAAATCAGTGTCGTTGCATGTTCGACCAGATAAATCGCCGTGTGTAAGTTATATGTGTACGCAGAGTCTTCTTATTAGCCAATCTTCAATTGAAACGTTAACATTAATTTTGATATAACTAAAGCTTATCTGTGCATTCGGCACATTAATTGCGAACCTTACTTATGATTAAGCGAGGCTACTGCTAACGTACGTGAATATATGCGACAGTTTTTCTATTTCTGTCACATTCACCTATTACTTTAAGATTTATTTGATGTTTTATTGAATTGTCTGTCTTTCTCTTTTGTTGTGTTTGATCTAGCGTATTAGGCTTTAAGTAAAACCTGTTGGTCTCCTGTTGGTCGGTTTTATTTCTTTCCTTTACCCATCAGGTGGCGCCTTGTTAGACATCAGTTTAATTTCTTAGAACTTTTTAAGGACCCCCCACTCTACGACAAAGCCGGAAGCTGCTGCTCTAACTGTTATAAATACCTTATTCTCCACGAACCTACATTGATCCGTATTTCCTTTTGTTGTTTCTTTTTTTTCAGGTTGTTCCTCTAGAGCCGTTGTTAGTTGTAAACCACAACCATTACAAGTTGCTTGTTTCCAATTTCTAATTGTTCGTAACCCATTCTCACGATTTGTCCATTATGTTCTTCGTTTTCCGCTCTCTCTTTAATTTGCCTTCAAATAATTCTTTCGTTAATCGTCAGGTCGTTATGAATAATTATCCTCTTATTCTTTATGCTTTTTAGTTTTCTTTTGTTGTGCATAATTTTAATTTTTTAGTAAAACTTTCGAGTTCTATGATACACATATTTCTTCCAATCAGGCGCGATTCCTTCATCTTATTATAAAATATAATGCGCATTAATTTTAACAATTATATCTAAACTGCAAATTATTGTCTTAAAAATCAAATTCATGGTGAAACAGCAATATTTAGCAATACAAATTTTTTTACAAGCAACCGACCTGACTTAGATTCGTTTTCAAAAGAGAGAAAAACCGAATTAAAATTGAAATAACTCGAACACGTCTGTGTATACGTATTCCGAGATTTCAATTTTTTTAAGAATTACAAAAATTTGACCATTTTCGATATATAATATCCCCGTTTGGTAAAAATTACACAAGGAATACATATTTAACAAAAATTCTTTAAAATGAAAACACAAATACGCTAAATAATTGTGTGCTTTACGTAACCATTTTTTTGTATGATAAAATTTTTAAAATTAGTCAAACTTTCAGAGTTCACAAAACCACATGTATATTTTAATCTTCTTCAGCATCACTTTCATTGTCTTCATCTTCATCGATTGCACTTGCTTCTTCTTGGGTAAGTGCAAGAAGTTGAAATACTTTTGGAGTCATATCTAACGCCTTCTGATTTGGGACTCGCCGTAGACTTGTTATGAGTGGGTCGGAGGTAACCAAGAGGAGATTAATTAGGCCTCGATTTGTGTGTGATCGGGAGATTTTTCTTGCATGCCTTTCTCGGAAGGATTTAAGGTCTTTGTTTCTAGTTTCCTGCGCTTCTTCTGACATTTGCCCTATGGGCAGCAGAGCTGCGGAAATTACTGCAGGTCCGTGGATCAGAATCTTGTGGATGCTCGCCGGTAAGTAGAACCTCGGATATTCTCCTACGAAGAGCCGTGCTGTGATCAATGCATAATCGGCGAATGTGATTACGTTGATGTTAAAACCGCTCGACATGGCCCGCAAGATTACTGCACACCGTTTAATGAGTTCTTCTTTAATGCCAGTTATTTCAGTAGATTCTTTGTAGCTTCTGAAGAACCGCCTTGCCGTGTTACTGTCATTGGAAGTGCCACTCCCTCCAGACTTCACCTTATCCACGATCAACCCCATTCGACTACGAAATTGCTCTTGGACTTGTTTCTTTTTGGCCTGCAGCGTCTCCTTGTTGTCTTTTCTTGTCTGCCATTTTTGAATGCCGAGGCGGTATGGCACATGTAAAAATATTTAAAGAGGCCCGAATTCAAAACGTGACTCATCAACCTGTCTCTCAACGACTCTGTCTATCTCATTCATTTGCTTCGGTGTTGCACCACAAATGTAGCACTTTTGTTGGGAATTAGTAGAAGTAAGTGCATTGCACACTTTTCCATCTACCATGGTGGCTTGCATGATGTGCAACAGTTGGCAAGTAAAAAATATTTTTAAAACACGTTTAGTTTTTTTAATGGTTGATAATTTTATAGTATTCTATTGGTGGCTTACTGGTAAAAAATAAAAAAATATCGTCTATTTAATATAACGTTTTATGCTTTACGCAGCGCAGCTGAGCTGAGTTAAAAAGGTAAATAGCAGACAAAGTAGCAAGGATTAGCAGCTAATTGTTTCCCCTTTGTATATATATATCTTAGTTTATATTACTTATCATTCTTTCAGTGTAAATATGTGTAAGTATTTTTATAACCCTAAGAACATATGAATATCCATTGAAAATGTTCTCTGGAAGGAATATGTCGAAAAAGTGCTAAAATAAGCAATGTAACGCTAATATATTTAACATGCAGTTATAATATGTTAAAGTACTTACCTTAAGATATATAATAAAAATAAATTGTTAATGAAAATATCTAAAACGGAGAAATAGTGTGCAATTCGTTGCTGAGTGTGCGAGCGTATAGAGCTGGTTGACAACGAAAAACTAGTTATTTCTTATTTTTGCGTACGGAAAGGAGAGGGTTTGCTCATCATATAACTTCTTTTGTGTGCGCTAATACAAAGTGCTATACTTTCCTAATACATAACCACCTTCCCTACAGCAATGTTTCAAAGTTGAATTTTCCTAGTTTTGAGCGGATTTTTCAGGTTTTGAGCCACTGTGGGCTGTGGAGATAAAAGTAAAACTAATTTTAGACCAGTTATAAATTGCAAACATTCTCTAAATTTTAGCAAGTAGTAAAAGTCGAGTTAGTTTCCTTTTTAGAACAATTCAATATTTTGTCAGAAACGCAGCATGGTTTTCGCCAATCAAGAGATATTAATACAGCAATCACTCAATGGGTTGATCGCATTGCCAAGACGTTTGAAGAAGGTTCCTCGTTTTTAAGAATACTTCTCAATTTGAGTACAGCTTTTGATTGCCTAAACCATACTATACCTACGGAAAAGCTTTACAAATATGATTGGTTTGAAACTTTTTGTTGACTTTTTTAACCCTACAATGCATACGTGGGGTCTAAAAGACCCGTCTTGATTCTAAATGCTACGTATTTCAATTAATTTCTGCGTTAGCTATAATACTGTTTAAATATACTATTAATGGTTCCTTATAAACATTGTTATGGCAAAACCGTTGTATTAAAAAAATTATTTAGCAGTATGTTAACATTATATAACGATACTACACTAGTGCATACGTAGGGTCCAACAGACCCTTACTTAATTACAGCACATTCTTTTGCAATGAGTTACAACCTATCTTTTTATTTTTATTCTCGTTTTATAATTCTTGTTATGCGCGTGCGCTAAACTAAGAAGAGAGGGAGGTTAAGTCTTCAGCGTAACCACTAACGGACGCTTTATTACATTGTATATTCACAATTATCTGTTGTGTCTAACGGTTTTGTAATTTTAGTGCTAGTGCAGGCACAATTGAGATTTTTCAAAAATTGTTGCATTGATATATTACCCGTAAGTATTATTTTTTTGTTTTCTTCCTATAGTACAACTACATTACGCTAAATCACGTCAATATTGTCTATACTATTCGAAATGTTCAGTGCACTGACATTGAAATCAGAATAACAATTATTCGGAGAAATACAGTGGAATCATAGTAATAATAATAGCAATAGCAAACCTCTCATACATATTATATAGATGCGCATATTTCAGAAAAATGGCTTCCACCAGTAGGAAACGTACTGTTCGTGCCACAGATCCAGATTTTGAAAAGACTGTGTTACGGTGGTATGAAGAAGCAGAATCAGACGTGTCTTCTAATTCAAGTGTGTTGTCGGATTGTGTTGCTAACACAACAGAAATGATTGACGATGATGATTATGAACCTACAATAGAATCTTTTTCAGAAAGCGAAACGGATGACGAAGAAGAAGTAATATCAGATACAAATTCAAATTTTCAATTTGAAATCACTGGTGTTAATGGTTACAAATGGCAACAAAATGCTCCCGCACAAGTAAAACTAGATGCCACAATATTATACGTTTTGTTCCTGGACCCGCAAAAAAAATCAAATATTGACACTGAAAGATGCATGGAGTCAATTTTTGACAAAGGAGATATTAGAGGAAATAATTTTATGCACTAATTCTGAAGCAAAAAAGAATTCAATAAAAAAATAAAATTTGGCATGATCTAGAATTAGATGAAATAAATGCGTTCCTTGGTTTACTTCTCTTAGCTGGAGTCGAAAAAGGTGGGATTCTCCAGTTAGGGAGCTCTTTCTCGATAAGTGTTCAAATCCCTTGTATAAAGCGACTATGTCTTTGAATCGTTTTGAATACATCAGACGATTTCTACGATTCGATGATAAAAGAACTAGACAGATCAGACTCCAAACTGATAAACTGGCGCCAATAAGATATATATGGAACTTATTTATCAAACAGTGTAATACCGTTATGATACCAAATTCCAATGTTACTATTGATGAACAGTTACTTGCATATAGAGGACGATGCAATTTTATACAATACATGCCAAGTAAGCCTGCAAAATATGGCATTAAATTCTTTTGGTTGTGCGACAGTAAAATAACTACGCCATAAATGGTGTAGTATACCTTGGCAAGCAACCCGGTGATGAAACTCAAAAGAATTTAGGAACACATATTGTGAAAAGTCTGATTGGACCAATTAAAATTCAAACAGAAATTTGACTATTGACAATTTTTACGAGTATTCCTCTACTTGAAAATTTGTTAACCATTGGAATTACAGCAGTGGGAACTTTACGTAAAAATAAGCGGGAAATTCCCCACAATTCAAAGCCAATAAAGACAGGGAAGTACTTTCATCTATATTTGGATTCACTAAAGACATAACAATTGTTAGTTATGTACCAAAAAAAAATAAATCAGTAATATTGGTCAGTTCTATGCACCATGATGCGGCAATAAATTATGTAAGCCCAAAAAGAAACCAATTATTATTGAAGATTACAACAAAACAAAAGGTGGAGTAGATCAAATGGATCAAATGGTTAGTAACTACACATGTAAAAGGCAAACGCGTCGATGGCCATTTGCAATATTTTATAATATGCTTGACATTGCTGCATTGAATGGGTTTCTGCTGTATACATCCGAAAATCAAGATTTCGAAGCTACAAAATCCCACAAACGTCGACTATTCATCAAAGAACTTTGTAACCAGTTAATAATCCCATTCATGATTAGGCGATCAAATAATCCCCGCCTCAGTAGTACCATAAAAGCCAGTATTAATCTTTTTATTGAGAACGTAAATACTCCGCAACATGATAGTAATCCAAAACCCGCAATGAAAAAACGATGTTACGCTTGTCCATGTAAAATATCCAGGAAAACTACCCAAACATGTAGTAGATGTACAAAAATATTTGTAAAGAGCACAGTAAAGTAATTTGTAATAATTGTTTAATGCATTAAAATAATAGTAATTTCAGTTTCCTTACTCTGGTACTACAGTGTTTAATTTATTATAATTAGTTCTTATTATATCAAAATTAGTGTTTATTAAACTAATAATAACAGTTAAATCAATAGTAAACTCTTTTATTCAACTCACTGTATATGAGGGTCCAACGGACCTATCATATGCATAGGTGCAAAAAAGTTGATCATGCATCATAGAGTTAAAACAAATATAGGGGTGCCACCGGGTTCAATTTTATGTCTCATGATCTACCTAATATATAGTAATGGCTTAAGTATTGTAATGTCACAATTTTCTTGTTACCTTATATCATATGCCGACGATAACAATGTACTTATAAATTTAAATGATTATGACTTATTTGACATAGCAAATAGTCAATACAACGGCACACAGTTAGTTTTGGGTTGAACAATAAATTGGTGTTAAACAAAAATAAAATCACAGCAATAATGTACAAAACTAACCAATCACAATATCATTCAGTTAATAATATTATATTGAATAATGACAACATAAAATTGGCAAAAACATGTAAAATTCTGGGGATTATAATCGATAGCTCTCTTAATTGGGAACCCCATGTTAATGAATTAGCGAAGCAATTAAACAAAACAATTTTTTAGTTGCGTCAATGCAATATTAATGTACTAAAAAGTTTATACGTTCAAAAGCATTTTAGCTCTGCAGAAGAGCTTAAACATTTTAATTATTTTAGGTTATTTTCTTTCAAAATATTTTCCCACCAAAATTTAAATTTAGCTGCTATTTGAACCCATATAAGGCAAAAATTTTAGATGCAGTTTGCATCTTTTTTAAATTTAAATTTAAAATTAATGATTTTGACGTGACATACAAAAAGGTTAAAACTTTATTTTTCAAATAAAATACTCTGTATATTACTTAAAATTCTAATACACAATTAAAATACCGTCAAGTTGATATAGCATAGTGGTATAGCTAACTCGTCAACTTTTCGAAATAATCGCAATAATTATTAAAAATCACATTGTCTTCACATAATTTGCGTTAGTTAGCCATGGAACGCTACGTGATTTAACAATTGCTCAATTATTCACTGTGTTTGACAGACGTCAAAGTTTTAATATTCAAAAACAAGTTACAATGGAGTGAAATAATTACTCGGATGAAGTTTTGATGAATCTATTTATTCTTCATGGACAATGTGACAAAATTCTCCCAAGAACATGTAGGAAATTCAATGAAATGTAGCCAATGAACGAAGGAAAGTTTATGCAAATACAGAAGAACCTTATCAATTATGGTTCTAAGCTTAAAACATAAACTTTGTTTTGTTCATTGGCTGCAAATCAGGGTACATTTCATTGAATTTCCTACATGTTCTTTCCACAATTTTGTCACATTGTCCATGAAGAATAAATAGATTCAACAAAACTTCATGCGAGTAATTATTTTGCTCCATTGTAATTTGTTTTTGAATAAGTATTTACTGCTTAATCACAATCACAATCTCAAAACTTCGATATCTGTCGAACACAGTGAATAATTGAGCAATTGTCAAATCATATGGTGTTCCATGGCTAACTAATGCAAATTATGTGAAGACAATGTGATTTTTAATAACTATTGCGGTTATTTCGAAAAGTTGACGAGTTAGCTATACCATTGTGCTATATCAACTTGAAGGCATTTTAATTGTGTATCAAATTTTAAGTAATATACATAGTGTTCCATTTGAAAAAATAAAGTGTTGACCTTTTTTGTATGTCACGTCAAAATCATTATTTTTAAACCGCCCTGTGTAAGATAAAATTAATTTATTTAGATAGCTGTTAAATACAAGGCTATTGTAAACTTTATCTAAAATTTCAGGCTTATATGGGTTCGAATAGCAGCTAACTTTAAATTTTGGTAGGATTATATTTTAAATGAAATTAACCTAATATAATTATTATCTCGAAAACCGGTGTAGATAGGTATAGGAAACTATTCAGAAAAAATTATCAGTAACAAATTGCGATTTTAAAATTTAAATAATATATAGGGTGTTTTATTAAAAATTACTAAGTTGTTACTACTTTTGAGTAGAAGCGGCAACATCGGTAAAACAAAAATATTTTTGAAAAATAGATCGTGTCTATTTATGGCAGTAGCCAAATTTTCAGATTACTCCTATGCCTCGTTTTCCACAAACGTCTAACCTACCATCGACTATCAATGACCCTGTATAGTATTTACATTTATGTGGTAATTTTATTTGCCTATCAACATTCATACCTTTTTAAACTACATGCTGACTGCCATTTGTATACAACTAGAAATAAAAACAATTTCACAATTCCAAATCATAAATTGAAAACAACACTTATATACAAGGTGATCAACTTTTGCGATAAAGTCGGTTATATTTGTTATTATAGGAGCTGCCAAAAAAAGATGTTTACAAAAATAGGAGGTAGTTGTAATCTTCATATTATACAATTAGTTATAAATATACAAGGTCTTCCATAACACTGTACCGCATCAAAAATATGTTTTTTTAATTGAACAAAATACAGGGTTTTTGTTCAAAATTTAAAATTCGCTTTACTTCTTCGTTAAAAAAGTACAAAGTTGTTATGTGTTACAAAAAGTGCTTAAAAAGTTATAACCAAATTTTAATAAAAATCGTTCAACGTCTTGTATAATTGGAAAGGGTACAAGAGTAATGATCTGTTGTGACAATAGTGTTTAAATAATTGTCATAATTTATAAAAACGATTGATTGTTCAAATACTCTTTACATCAAATACAGGGTAAGTCAAAACACAAATTCATTATTTTCTCAGTATTTTTAAATGTATTACCCTGCACTTTATATCACCATCATAAACTACAGTTAGTGTAGTTTAATTTATCATAAGTATGTCCTATACCTAAACTTAACAGTTTTAGAAATATTTTAAATTGTATTGGAAAAGGTTTATTTCATGAATCGGCTCCTATATCATTAAAATCAAAGTTACAATGAAGTGTCATAAATGTGACATTGTCTTGAATTTTGATTATTTTACAACAGTCAACAATGAATTTTGAAAGGGAAGAAATGATAGACATGGTATGGATATTAGGTGAATGTAATAAGCATTGTTTACTTGCATCATGAGCAATATCCAGATCGTCGGCAACCAAATAAGAAAGCTATTCAAAATGTAATGGAAAGATTCAATCACAATGATTCAGTGTAATATGAGACTAAAGAAAAAAACAAAAACGGTCACAACAGAAGAAACAGAATTAAATCTTTTACTGGTTGATACTAAGGATCCCTATACAAGTATCCGAAACATTTGAAGAGAGCAAGACATTAGTTACGGTTCTGTTCAGAAAATTCTCTCGAAACACTACATGTGGTGTATTAAAATTAAAGATATAATTGTAATAGTGTTATAACTTTGAGTTTAAGTAGTTTTTATTAAAAGTTAAAATTGTCGATGGTTCGTGTTAGTCCGGAGGAGAGGAGGTAATTGGAAACCATATGGGTCCTGAATAAGTCCAATGTTTTATTGCGTGAATTGTGTATTTTCTGGGTACCTTAAGCATTGCACCAGTCTCACTCCTAGTCCCTTGGCTGTGACTTGTTACCCCGAAAGACTCTTTATGCTTATGAACCTTTTTGTAAACATAAAGTTTATGTAACTGGTCTAAAGTTAACAGTGACAACTTGGAATACAACGACGTGGCAGAATCGGTTCTTTTCTTTCTTAAAATTATTTTTAGTATACTAGGGTATCGACACTAGGAATTACCAATACACCAGTAATTGCCCAAGTAAATGCATAATAGTAAAAACAAGAAGACTTTCAATATTTTCGCATGTTTGCTGCCATCTACTGGTACTCAGAAGCATCAAAGTGTAGTGATGGTAATGCAGATCTGAATGTATTGACAGAAATAATATTTTTTTTATAAAGTTAGGTTTCGCGTATGTGCGTTTATAGTGAATTTGTTAGCATTCAGTTAAGGTAAGTGGTTAGAGAAAAGAATCTGTTATCAAAGCATACTTGGTGTAATTTTTGTTATTTTGGTATTGGTCACGTTGTAATATAATGACAGAAGCATGTGACATTCGAAATTTCAATTTAGATCAATATTTTTCATTTATATTGAGATGGCATCTTCTGGATAAGCAATCACTGGAAAATTTTGCTATTTTGGTTTTTTGACTATTTTAGAACTTTGAATGTGTATTTCATAGAAGTACAACATATAAAAATTTAACATGTATTTTTTCCTTGATGGAATCCAATTGTTGCCATGAGGTGGCACCTATTGGTTGAAGAATGTGACAATCACTGGACTACATCTAATTGTATTTTATTTTCTCACATTGACAGATGGAAAAGCGTGTTTTCTTCAAATATTCTGAGGGATATCTTGCAAAAGCAATATCTGAAGTAAAAAATAAAGGGAAATCTGTCAACTCAACTGTAAAGAAATACAGGATTCCCAGAAAGACTTTGTGAAATAAAGTGTTGGGTAAAACTCCATTAATACGTAAAATGGGACCACCTACCACGGTGAGTTCAGCTGAGAAAAAACTTTTAGTTGATTAGATAATCAAAATATCAAGAGCCGGATTCCCTTTAGTCAAGGATGATATTCTGTATACTGTTCAAAAATCATGAAGAGTAGTGAGAGAGATAATAAATGTATCAATAACAATAACAAAGACCAATTGAGTAAAAGAACATCAGAAACATTAACTAATGCAAGAGCTTCTATAACAGAAGAACAAATATGGTCATGGTTCCTGGAAGTCGAGCAGTACTTGAAATCAGAAAATTGTTTTGTATTAGAAGATCCTTTGCGAGTCTTTAATTGCGACGAATCAGCGTTTTTATTGTGTCCTAAAAGTTACTATGTTATAGCACCACGGGGAGAGTTTCTAGAGGATCAGAAAAAGAATCTCTTAGCGTGTCTATTTGCATAAGTGCTGATGGGAAAGTACTGCCATCATTTTTAGTTCTTCCCTACAAACGAATGCCAAAGGAAATTATACAAAATATTCCTAGTCCAGAGTGAGGCGTTAGCAAATCTAACACTGGGGGGATGACTGGACAGACATTCTTTGAATATATTGGCAATGTATTCAATCCTTGGCTTGAGAAGAACAATATCCAGAAACCATTCTTGGACGGGCATAGGTCCCATCTAACGTTACATCTTAGTCAGTTTTGTGAGCAAAACGGAATAATAGTAGTGGCACTTTATCCAAATGTCACACATGTACTACAACTTTGCGATGTAAGTGTTTTCGGTCCATTGAAGAAAAAGCGGAAAATCGTTGTACATGAGTGGAAATTCAAAAATCTTATCGATATAAGACTAAACAAGTCCACATTTTCTAGACTCTTCGACACTGTGCTGAAAAAGTTGACACCAGATATTGTAATAAACGGATTTACCAGATGTGGTCTTTATCCCTGGAATGCTGATGCAGTGGATTACACCAAGTGTATCACAACACATAAATAAAACACAAATTCTGACATCAAAAAGAGAAAAATAGCTCTCAGTGTTATAGAATCTTATTTAGAGAAACAGATTTTAGAAAATTTGGAGAAACATTGAAAGTAAATTGACACTGGGATGGCGCTGAAAAATATACAGAATTGTATTTCATCTGGCAAGATCTCAGTAGAAAAATTTCTTCTGTGGAGACTAGTGTACTACATATCACAGGCAAAGTGGAAATAAATGAACAATATTCGAATACCGTCAATGTTTCTGAAAATTTCAGGATTTTAGATCAAGCAAATGAAATAGCAGAAAGTTCACAATTTTCAAATGAAACTATCTGCAAAAATTTCCTGGTACACACTGAGAATGAAGAAGATGAAGAGAATATATCAGTATTAGAAACAACAAACAAGTCCCAAAAAAGAACAGGAAAATTATCACAAGAAAACGTTTTTTCGTTGGAAGAATTAAGAACACCCCCTGTTTCACATTTCTCATGACCTGTGACACCATGTCAGAAAAAAACAAATGTGAATATACTAGAGGTTCATTTGACGCCCCCTTCAAATGCCTTATCAAGAAAAGTTCCATTGACGTCACCTTCAATCGATGAGACTTCAAACTCCAGCGTTGGTTCGCCATTTAAAAAAAGCACTTTACTGGCCTGAACTCAGTACTAGCAATCCTAGTAAACGTAAACGCAACACTGAAAGAACACCTGTCGTAGTTACATCTAAAGAGTGACTTAAATATTTCAAAAAGAAGGAACAAATAAAGACTGACAAGGAAAGAGAAAAAGAGGACAGACGCAAGAAACGCGAGGTGCAAAGAAAACAAAAACTGCAACACAAGAAATGTTCCAAAAAAGTTGTAAAAAAAATAAGCTCTAAAGAATCAGATGGTTCTATACCGTATGAAGATAGTTCGGATGGAATTTTAGTTGATGGTGAAGAGGCGGAAAATGTTTAAAATGATATCACAGTAGAAAATAAAAACTATTACGCTGTTTACTAAGATGAGCAATTCTTCATTGGTAAAGTGATTACTGTGAACAAGAATAAAGCGAAAAGAAAATTTCTGAAAGAAGATGTGGAAAATAATTTTGTATGGCCAAAGAACAGCGATGTGAATACCATTGATATCAAGTTCATTTTTATGGACCCATTTTTCAAGAGGGGAATGAACCTTTCTCAAATGACAAATTAATTCTAAGAAAGATCAACAGATTATACAAACAAAAAATTGTATGAGTTCAAATTGTTAACTTGCAAATAAAAGATACTTCCGAAAATTATGTTAATTTTTTCCATTAGCAACTACTAGATGTATAGGTGGCAACTTCTAGAAAATATTGGCAATCACTGGTGATTTGTGTGAGTTTCAAAATTTGATTTTTTTTTACAATGAATTTTTTGACTTAATGTATTTCTGAATGTACTTTCAACAAATATAAAGTTTGAGTTATGTTAGAAAAAAAATTGCGCAAATAAGCTAAGAAATCAGTGTATTATGACAGAATTATTCCTTAAGCTGGTAATTTCTAGTGCTTATACCCTACTTTGTGCCACTATCACAGGTCGGAGTACTGAAGGGTAAGCACCACCCCAAGAGAGTATACCATATGAGATAACCGATTGAGCCAAAGCAAACTATACCATTTTTAAGGTTTCAATAGGCATAATGTTTCTCAATCTAGCAAATATATATATTAATTTATGGAGTCTTTTACTTAGAACTGGCACATGCGATTTCCAGTTTAAATGTTGGTCTAATTGTATGCCCAGGTATTTAATACTCTCTACTTTTGTGATGGTTTGATTATCCAGCTTTATTTCAAACACATTGTCAGGTAGCCCATTGGAATAAATGTTATGACAGATGTAGTTAGTTTTAGCAACATTCAGAAATAATTTATTATAGTCTAGCCACTTCTTAACTTTATTTAATCCATTTGTTGCCAGAACAAAGCTTTCTGTCCATGTCTGAGAAGAGAACAACAAGACAGAATCATCTGCAAACACGTAAATATTACCATTGACTATATTTTCTAAATTTGATAGGTCATTTATAAATAACAAAAAAATAATCGGCCCAAGTAGAGTTCCTTGAGGGATTCCAAAACGATTGCTTACCAGTTCAGTACTAAGTGAGCTGCCAAACCTAACTTGCTGTGTTCTTTCTGAAAGACAACTAACAAACCATTTAAGTGCAATACCTCGGACACTAATATTAAATAGTTTTCTAATTAATATATTGTGGGATACAGTGTCGAAGGCTTTTGCAAGATCTAAAAATACACTTAGTGGTTTCATTCCTATGTCTAACTGTTCTTGAATATTGGTAGATATTGCATCTATGGCATCGTTTGTCCCCATACCTAAACGAAATCCAAATTGCCTGGGTGAGATTAAATTATTTAGTTCCAAGTAATTATAGCTAACTGTTTCTTTATTATTTTTTCTATGATTTTGGCAATATTCGATAGCATCGATATAGGTCTATAATTTGTGACTTGCTCTGAACTCACATTTTTGAAAAGCGGAAGAGAACGTGCCAGTGTTTATTCTAAGATTTATTATGTAACGCAGATGCTTGGATATACATTCTTTTATTAATAATAAGCATTTTACAGTAATTCTATCCCAGCCAGGGCTCGACCTCTCTCCAAGTTTACCTATGGCTTTTATTATGTCATTTTCTCTAACTAATAGGAAGTTACTTAAGGGTATTATTGGGCCCATAGCAAGTTCATCTTCAAAAAAATCTTCAACGCCCGGAATAACACTTGTCATTTTTTCTCCTACTGAGCAGAAGTGTTCATTAAAATAATTTGCACAAATCATGAGGTCATTTGCTACGGATACTTTCACATTGTTAACGAGTATATTAGAAGTCACACTGTTTCTACTATTTCCATTTATTACCTCTGTAATAGTCCTCCATATTTTGTTTGAATCATTATTTGCATCCGAAATTTGGTTTTTTGTAATAGTCATCTCTAGTTTTTTCTGATAACACTACGAAATTTATTTCTGTACCTGGTGTAGTATAACTTAAGGTTTCTATTAAATGGTTCTTTGCATAACTTTTTGTTAATTAAGTCTTTTCCTTAACGAAGTTATTAATCTATGTGTCATCCAAGGCTTTACTTTTTGTGTTTCGCTGAAATTTTACTTTCTTTTATTTCATTAACTAAGTCTAAATTACTCTTAATTATATTAATAAATTTATTTGTAGCTTCAGATGCGCACGTACAAGAATAAACTTCACTCCAAATTTGTTTTTTTTTAAATCAATAAAGTCGTCGTAGTTAATTGTTGTATGTTGTATACGTTCTGGAACTACCTACATTAAAAATAACAATTCCTTTATTTGATATTTTATTTAATTGTTTTTTAATGTTGCTTTAAGATATTTGTAAAAAATAAAATAAACAAAAATAATAAATTTAATTCATGAAATAACTCTTTTTACAATACAATTTAAAATATCTCCAAAACCATTAAGTTTAGGTATAGGACATACTTAAGGTAAATTAAACTACACTAATTGTAATTTATTATGGTGACATAAAAATACAGGGTGATGCATTTAAAAAAAAATTGAGCAAATAATAAATTTGTGTTTTGACTTACCCTGTATTAGATTTAAAAAGTATTAGAACAATCAGCCATTTTTATGAATTTTGATATTTATTTGAATAACTACGGATGCAACAGATCATTGCTCTTATACCTCATTTCAATTATACAAGGTGTTGAACTTGTTACGATTTTTATTCAAATTTGTTTATAACTTTTTTAATACTCTGTATAACACATAACAACTTTGTGTTTTTGTAACGAAAAGTAAAACAAATTTTAAATTTAAAATAAAACACAAGGTGTTTCATTTAAAAACACACATCATTGATTCCGTACAGTGTTATGGAAGACCGTGTATATTTATAACGAATTCTAAAATGTGAAACTTACAGCTGCTTCTTATTTTTGTAAATAATTTTTTTTTGGTACTTCCTATAATAACAGATATAATTAACTTTGACATCATTCTGTATAATTGTTGTGAATTCTATAATCACATATCAATCAATTTTAAAAAGAATTTAAGCACAAAAACTGAAAAACTTATTACTTAAAAGCGCTTTGTATAATATTAACGAATTTTTTCACATCGTATTATAGTGTTTTTTCTGTAACTGTGACAATTTTGTTTATGTTCACTTTGTTGTACAAACATCAAAGAAATAAAAACTTATCTTATCTTATCTTAATGATTTTCCCGAAAATTAATAAAACCATGTACTAAACAAACTAACGCAGAAAATAAGTAAAAAGAATAAACGAATTTTGGCGAAACGCTAAGTTCTGTAAAATCCAAACTAATCTCATCCCAAAAATGTAAGCAAACCCTTTGTGATTAACTTGTCAACCCTAACTAATAAATTTGATAAAGAGTCTCATCCCAAAATACTGGAGGATAATACAACACACGCCAGAAACGACGTCTATTACACCCTCTTCACAAAATTATTTTCTCGTACCCACGACAAGTAACCAAAAAAAAACGTCTGTATTTTTTTGAACTTCAGTCCTTGGAACCCCGAGGAAAATTGCCCATCAGAAAAAATCGGAAAGACCCAAAAATTTTACCTGCGCAAAAGGACTGACACCAAGACTTAACTTGCTTTGCTCACAGGCAAATATTTATTGCCGATAATTGATAAATAATCATCGACTACCATTGCTTCAGAGCTGGTCTACGTCGATACACCCTAGCTCCAGAACAAAGAAAAATCACAAAAAAAACACCCCACATAAAACAAGTAGGATTAGGGTATGAGTAAATGTCATAGTCCGTCAACGAATGTTGCAATAGCATCAACTTCGATTATACCCTCATCTCCCTAAAAAGAAACAATGAGTTAACTCGTCGAAAAAAAAATTGTATCTATGACAAAAATGAGCAATGGCTGAAGTAAAAGAAATATCGTTTGCAAGGATATAATTAATAATCTTTCTCTTTGTTATAATTTAAACGCTCAAATAGCTAAATATTCTACTAAACTAACGAAATGGTGATCCGTGATAACGGGAAATGAGAACCATGCATGTATAGACGTAGTTTCTCAAAATTAAAGTTTAAAACTCTTTTTAGGTAATGCTGTAGATACGCTCAACCTTAAATGTAGAGCAGCAGGACAAGCCAAAATAAGAGTAGAGTTAAAGTTTCTTTAAAGTAAAAAACTACTTTTGACATTCTGGTAACCACACAAAAGACCAATTTTTCTCACTCAAAAAACAGAGAGCAAAGAAATTCGGTACAAAGCTACGACGCCAACTAACCATACTAACATTAGTCAAAGTAGGAGCCGCCAGAATAGCTAAATTTTCTTCTATTCCCACCGCTGCTTGTGTGAAAATCAATGTAACATCGACACACCATCAGGATGTTTATGTTTGACGTTTATTCATATGCATACTTTGCCACAAGAACAAGGTTTATAGTACACTTCGGTTGTTAACAGAGCGTCTCTTTTATCCTTTGTTTAATTTGATCGTCTGCTGAATCTTCTTGGTTGGTTTGAAGATGATTTTGATATTGTTCCTCTTTAATATTCTTCCTATGCGGTCTGGGACTTTGGATATGTTTGATATCTTTCGGACCTCTCTGATCTTTTGAACTCCTTTTTAGTATACAGCTTGTCCCATTTTTGATGGTTTTTGGTGGTATCTCAAAAACGGCTAATCATAGAGCGATGCGGTTTTCATAAACCTTAGCTACATAGCCCGTGCGGGGTTGCAGCTCCCCCATCGGGCGCCTCCCCAGGTGGTGGATAGGGGAACGCCTCCCAGATATGGGTGGTAGCGAGGAAATTAAATACTCGGGACGAACCAAAATCAGCATTACAGCGACTGTCTCAGATTGGGCGGCTGTAAATCGGGCACTCTTTTGTCCCAGGGTCTAAAACAGGCCCCAAAAGCGGAAGAATCACAATTGTGGTCAACGGTGTAAGAATTCAGAAGGCAAGAGGAAACCACTGAATTAAATATCCCTTGTGGATATCCTTAGTGATAATCATCACACCATTACATTACAATGGCTTTGTTCAATTCGAAATGTTCCGGAGTTATAACTCCTCCAATCGGATCTCCGGGAGGAGAGCATTGAATAAAGTTGAGTACAGAACTGTGACACATAGAAACGATAGAATTGCTACATGGAACGTTAGAAGTCTTTGTGCACCTGGAAAAGTGGATAACGTCTTTTTAGAAATGACGAGACTCAATATCAACATACTTGGCTTGAGCGATATTCAGTGGAACGGGTCAGGGAAGCATATCACCAAGAATGGCATAATGTACTATTCGGGGAATGATGATGCCTGTCATCGATATGGAGTAGGAATAATTGTCGACAAGATAGTGCAACATACGGTGTCCAGTTTTGTCCCATTCTCAGACCGCATAGTTCTACTGAAACTGACCTCAAATAAGGTTCCAGTAAATGTTATCCAAGTGTATGCACCTACAGCAGATAAGGACGAGGATGAAATAGAGTCGTTTTACCAAGATCTAGCTAAAGTGATCAAACCTATCAAGAAACACGAAGTCCTCATTATAATGGGGGATCTAAATGCGAAGGTTGGCTAAGGTGAAGCGACTAATGTTACCGGCAAGTTCGGACTGGAAAACCCAGACGTGGAGTATACTGGTCCAGAAATATTAAGAGAGGAACTCGAACAAGCAATTAAAAACTGTAAATCCGGAAAAGCAGCAGGACCTGACGAAGTGCCTGCTGAACTACTAAAACTCATAGGGAAGGACTCCATAGATATTCTACTGAAACTATTTAACAACATTTATGAGAAAAAACATCGATAGTAAGAACATAAGAATAATATCCAATCTCTACTGGCATCAAACAGCACGAGTCAAAGTCGGAGAAAATATGAGTGAGGAGATCAAGATATGTCGAGGTGTTAGACAGGGTTGTCTATTGTCGCCTCTCTTATTCAATGTATATAGTGAGGGCATCTTTGAAGAAGTGCTGTCAGAAGAAACCGGTGGTATCGTCATAAACGGGGAAAGACTTAACAACTTACGATACGCAGATGATACCGTTATATTTGCCGACAGTCTGGAAGACCTACAACATCTGGTTGAGGTAACAAACATTGCCTGCAAGAGATATGGCCTGGATATGAACCTAAAAAGACCAAAGTCATGACAACTTCAAAAACCCAAGCACAAATCACAATAGACCGTCTATAAATATTAATAACAACAAACTGGAATGGGTATCCTCCTACAAATATCTTGGCACATGGGTAACTGAAACAACAGAACATACAAAAGAAATCAAGTGTCGAATTGAAGTAGCTCGCAGTGCTTTCATAAAAATGTATAAAATAGTTTGCAGCCGAGATATAACATTAGAACTGAGAACCAGAATACTAAAATGCTATATATTCTCCATTCTATTGTATGGAATGGAGGCTTGGACACTCAAGTCAGAAAACAACAAGAACATAGAGGCATTTGAAATGTGGTGCTATAGGAGGATGCTGAGAATACCGTGGGTTAACAAGGTTTCAAATGAGGAAGTACTACGACGTATGAATAAAGCCAAAGAAATCAGTAACACCATAAAAGAGAAAAAATTAGAATATCTAGGACATGTTCTGAGAGGAGATAGATATAACATCCTTAAGCTAATTATTCAAGGCAAAATAAAAGGCAAGAGAACGATTGGCAGAAGAAGAATCTCTTGGCTACGCAACTTGAGGGAGTGGTTTGGTTGCACGTCCGCAGAACTCTTCAGACGCGCGATTGATAAGGTCCGAGTAGTGGTGATAATTTCCAATCTCCGATAGGAGCGGAATTTCAAGAAGAAGCTACATATCCAGGAAACAGTTGATGGTGCATTCAAAACTTCCGCAGCCCTCTTCGTTTCTTGTAATTGTATTCTTTGTCGTTTATCGTTAATTTTATTGATTTAATTGCCAACTTGATGAGACAATAATTTATAGAAACCCTGTATAATAATCATTTGCGAATTCTAAATTTTCTTGTTAAGGCCCAATAGAAACAATAATTTCTGGTCACATTGGCACTTCATCCCCAAAGTGATTTCAAAAAAATTCAAGAACTGTGTAGAACGGCAGATAACATCAGATACGCTAAAGAAAGCTAGAGAATAGGATATTAGAAAGTTAAAGAACTAGTGTATCTAGAAAGTAAATTCAACAATGAATGGGGCTCAAATGTCACGATCTAGCCTTCAAACTTCGGATGAGCATGGTACTTTGTTACAAGTTTGTATTGAGATATAGAAGACGTATCCAATTGTAGAAAATGCACAATTCACAAAAACGAGAAGATTTAAAATCTTCCGGGAAGAAATTTTGAAATTTTCCAAATATGGTAATATGTCCACATGTTAATTTTTTATTAGCACACAACTTACGTCAACAAAATAACGGGCTCCTAAATATCGATTATTATCTCAAATATCGTTGGCTACTACAGAATGGCATACCTACAATTAATTAAAACATTTTAGAAATTTGTTTAAAATAACAATGGTAATTGCCTGGAGGAAAACATTTACCCACGTCTGTACAATGCAAACTTTATCAATCAAAAGAAACGAAACGATAACAGTTATGGAAAATTTGAGAAGTACGTTTGGCTGCCTACCGTAAGGCATGTTGAATACGATAAAGTCAACATGAAATTGGAAAAACAGTTTGGACGAAATTATTTCAAAAAATTACTGTGACAACGTTGTTGTGTTCTTTCAGTCCTTGTCTATTGTATAGAAGCGTGGATACTGGCAGAAGTAACGTTGAGACGCCTTGAAGTATTTGAGTTGTTGGGTTCTTTCAGTCCTAGTGTATCGTATAGAAGCGTGGACACTTGCAAAAGTAACTCTAAGACGCTTAGAAGCATTTAAGCTGTGGGTTTACCAACAAAGAATTTAATAATTAAGATCATTAAACCACGCCAATTAGATTACTACAGGGAAAATTTATCGTCACAAGAAGTCCTGGAAGAATATCAGGCTGAAAAATTTAAAGCAAGAGAAATATACTGTTGAGTTATTCCGAGCACTCGCCAACTTTATTTAATCGTATGGTACATTTTAAATATTGTATTGTGATATAAGTGTTATGTATGGTGCCCCATAGTAGAAAATATGACGATAAACAATTGTTGAACAGTCATAGTACTAGAAGAAGAAACATGGACGATTTGTAATGCTCAGCACAGTGAATTGTATCCCAAGATGGTCGATGACTGTTTTAACCTCTTTGTTCAAATCTGCACTCCCTCCAATGATTTTCTCCCTGTGATTTATTTTATATGTTTTATATGAAATACACCACCCAGAAAACGCTACGAATTTCAAAATTTGGTAAAATTGTGCTCTAAAGCTTAGTAGGAAACAATCGCGTTTCCGTCAGATCACGTCAACTGTTGTCAATAACTACACAGTCGATAACTTTTACCTTAACTAAACATTGACCAAAAACTGCCAGTGCATTTATGATCCATAGAATGGATCTAATAAGACACGTCAAAACTTTTCCCATGTTTCTGATTTTGATAGAAGTCGAATTATTACTATGAAGGAAGCAGGTTTTATTTTTCGTGAAATTGGAAAAATCAATTTTGACCACAGTGCCATGCAATAATTTGGTCTGCATAATTAGATTAAGGTATTCGACAACATCGTCTTAGTTAAAGCAAAGCAACAGTATTGTGAAAATCGACCTCTTAGGCGAATGGTAATAGAAGATCGATTTTGAACTACAAATTTGGTTGCTGTAAATTGGCCGAAAGTTTTTAGCCATCATGTTCCGAAAGCGTCAATTTATCGCCCAATTTAATCTTTTGGGCTACATGCATACCATTCAAATCGATGTCTTCGTCTAACCGCACCACAGAAGGCTATCAGACTGGCATACTGCAACTGACATGAGTGAAATAAAAAATGTTTTCAGTAGCGAATGTAGATTTTGTGTGCAGACAAATAATTGCCATAGAAAGGAATGAGGAGATCGAGGAAATATCCAGTTTGCCGAAAGACAACCATAAAACGTAGTGTGATGATTTGGGGGGCACAGCTATCGGAACAAGATCACCTTTTGTATTTGTCCATTGTTTTATCAATGATGTGCTAGTGCCATTCTTAGAGACGTAATTGATGGCATTTTCCAACAGGATTATGTACATCTGAATATCTCACTAAAACATAATACACTTTGAGTAAAACAACCTTCTCCACGTTAGTTGCCTTTCTAAATAAGTCAACCAAAAAATTTGTCCACTTGCATACATTAAATAAAGGTTAAAAAATTAAGTAATTGCTTCTCCTAAATAAATCAATCAACCATTATTTGTAATTTCTCTAAACAATATATTTACTTTACTTAATTAATCGAACACACTTTTGCTCGCTTAATTGACGTTTAGTGTCATATAAACAAAATAACAACCTACTAATGAAATTATTTTTGATGTTGGCTATTAAAACTAATTATGCCCAAAATCCAACAAACCCTAATAATAATAATGTCTAATTATTTATGAATTAAATGCGATAAAGTAACTAAAAACGAAGATATTCTTTAACCACATAAAAAATTTTGTAAAGGGAGTACAATGTGTTTCAACCTATAGAAAATCATCCATTTTATTGAGGGTTTAAATAAAGCAAGTAATCTATTTTGAAACCGTAGAGTCAAAAGTGCGAGCTTAAAAGCATTATCGTCATAAAATGATGACGCGTTGTTGTAGAAACTGCTTTTAAATTAACGTTTTTACGAACAAACGTACGTTTTGCATTTTTTTTGTCATAACACAACGCTTGTTAAAAAGCCATTCTTGAGATATTGCAATCCAAACAAAAGGTAGTTTTAGGTAATCCATACTTCGTAATAAGGATTTGCACAGCCTCATCTGGTACTAAAAGTTTCACAGTTTATTCAATTTTATATTTTACAAAAATCGGTTTAAGCCATGCGAATTAAATGTTTTTGACAAACTTTTTTTCATTTCGTTTTTGTTTAATTTCAAACAATGGATTAATTTTAATAATACGTAATATAGAAATAAGACAAACTCGTCGTTATTTGTTATCCAGAAAAATTGTAATTTATAACAACTCTTGTTACAAATATTAACGTGTGTGTTATTAGTATAATGGAACGACCGTTATACAGGGTGAGATAAATCGTAGCTATTGACTTCCTGGAATTACACTAATATGTGATTTGGTTCTGGCCATAATCGACTACTTTAAGTATACCTGAAATATTTTCAAAATGGTGACACTTCCCAATATATTCTTCGTAGTATCTTCCTTTTTTCAATCTTTGCTCTTCTTTCCTGGATCTGAGTATCCTTTCTATATTTATGTGGGGTTGCCGTGGCAACCCCATCGCAATCGACACGATCATTTCTACATCCGCATATTGCAACGATTGGAACGCGAAATCCAAATATGCAATTAACGCAATTAAGGAAATGCTGACCATCCGGGAAGCATTTCTAACGACCTTCCTTACAAAGCAAACAAACTTACTTCGTACATATAAAACGAAGAAGGTAAGATAACAACGACAGTGGAAGCCAATAAGTCAGAGTTCCATCAGCATCAGTTGACGTACCAGTTCGAGTTCGAGTTCATAAGTTGAGTTTGGTTCGACACTTAACTCGCATCGATCAGTTCGCAACGGCGACTATCGGTCAGCACGAGTGCGTATCTGGCACGACATGTGATACCACAATGTCATGTATCACTCACGCAGCACATAGTACGCGAACTTACATGTTCCACGACCTACGCCAACTTCATTCATTTATGTAAATACTACATCACGACAACTGTAAGGAACGTCAATAAACGCATCTAAACACGAAACGACGACTCTAGTTGTTTCTCTAGTTAAACCGGCGTCTAGTATGCACCCTAGACGCCACAGTGGTAATCCCCGAAAGCAAAAGACAAACATTCGAGAAGAAGCAACACAACAACAACAACAACGACTGACCCCGCTACGCTCGTTGCTGCTCCAACCGCCGTCTAACAACACACCCGTTCACGATACAACGCCAACAGTAAAGCTGTCACATTTATGCCCGCCAACACAACGCGTTGCCATCGCTGCGTCCGCCAAGGACATCGTAAGCATTGACATTCTCCTCTCGCATTCGATAATGTAACGGCTATCCACTTGGGCTGATGGACCACAAACAAAGACGTTTTATCAACGCCATTACCCAAGAAAAACCCGCCAAGATGAAACGCAACGATTGCTGCAACAACCAAGAAAGCAGAGCCACGAGCTCGCATACACAGAAGCTGTCAAATACAGCACATGTAACAAACAAACTCTCCTTTGGATCCAGCAACACCAAAACGCAGCATCCACAACAGCGCCAACGAGAACGCAACGAATCGAAGCATCTGCCACGGCGCCAACAAGAGCGCCCTACAACGCAACAAGAAGACAACCGCAAAAGAATTTTTTTTTGCCCATCTTCATCGTGGATCAATCCACTAAGAAGGGACCCATGTGGGGTTACCGTCTCAACCACATCACAATCGACACGATCATTTATACATCCGCCTATTGCAACGATTGGAACGGGGAATCCAAACTTGCAATTAACGCAATTAAGGAAATGCTGACCATCCAGGAAGCATTTCTAACAACCTTGCTTACAAAGCAAACAAACCTAATTCGTACATATAAAACGAAGTAGGTACGATAACAACGACAGTAGAAGTCAATAAGTCAGTTATATCCGCATTGAAGTATCAGTTTAAGTTCGGGTTCATCAGTTCAGTTCAATTTGACATTTAATTTGCCTCAACGGGTTCACGACACTAACCAGCACAATCGGGTCGCTAACATCCAACCCGGCCAGTAATCTTCAGCTAGACATGTAATACACGATATTAAGTATCACTCATGCAGCGAACTTATTATGTTCCACGACTTACACCGTTTTCTATTTATTTATGTAAATAGTACAGTTCGATTACGGTATGTGCAAATAATAAACGCTTGTAAAAGCCAACTCGATTCCAAATTCTTTCTCTGGTTCGACCCTGCGTCTATATAGACAGAGTATTCACACCCTAAACGCCACATTTATTGTTTCCTCTTCTGTATTTTTTCCTTCTATTCGTATACTGTCTACGTGTTCTCTTGCAAAACTCCTATTCTCCTTTCTTCTTTTCTATGCCTTATGCTTCATTTCTTTTCCTCTCTCCAACACTCATTTAATCTTAAATTTTCTCTATTTTTAATTATTTCTTTAAGCATTTCATAGCACTTTTTTTAATTTTTTCCAGGTTCTGTTCCTCCTCTGTTAGGTACGTACCTCCGTAACTGTATTGTCTACTTCCAATACTCTTCCAGTCATCTTTTCTTTTCAACATGGTGTTTGGGGAAGGAATGTGCTAAGGTTCGGGAACTGATTCAATGTAAAATATTAAACAAAATGATTCCTTTTCACTTTGGTAGAATTTTGCACCATTAGCAAGATATTGAGGATGAAAGTTGCCAACCCTACTATGTCAATTGTCTTATGCAAACACATACGCCATTATTTTGGAGTTAATCAGTAGCTGATTTAATAAAAACAATTTTATAGAACAAAACAGTATTAATTTAAATGATTTGCAAAATGAGAACCTTTGACTTCAATGCAAAGCTCAAGCCGCCTTCGTCAATTTCCCTGGTAGTCGTAATAATATACGGAAGGAAGCTTAGACCTGCAACAAAACCCAATAACCAAATAACCTCTCTCCTATTCTCCTTTACTTGTCTAAATAATCTATTTCTTTTCTTGCTAATTATCTAACCTGTACTTCATCTTTGTTATCGTATCTTATTTTATATCCTAAATACTTCCAGTTCTCTGCTGTTTCTATTTCTGTTTTTTGAATATCCACTTTTTTCTTTTCTCCACATTGGCCTTTGAGCCATTTCTGTCTAGGTATTTTCTTATTTTGTTGCCATCGTTAGTTAGTGCCACCAAATCGTCAGCATATGGCAGCTCAACAACTTTCCCGCTTTATTACAATTTCTCCTATTTGATTCTTTTTTAGTTCATCTTCCACATTTTCTAAATATATTGAAAACAAACTTGAACGTATTGGACCCTTGTGCCTCAGCCCCACTCTAGAATGCTTCTCCTAATTTTTAATTCTTTTTTGTCCTACATTTAGTCTTTTCGTAAATCTCTACTACTGGAACTGCTAATCCTTCACTTATGTTTTTCTTTCTAAGTATCTCCCAAAGCGTTGTCGTACGTACACTGTTGTCAGAAATGGTAGCTGCCATTTGAGTACCTACTTGACAATTTTTTATTGTTATTGAAAAATCGAAGTAGACAAATAGAATCAACTGAACCTCTAAAAACAGAAAACAAAAAATTATTTATTTATCTTCAATGACTCAAAAGTACTGAATGTCTTAAGGGACCCCTGCCACCTGAATTTTGCTTAAAATGTTATATACGTCAAAAATGGAATCATTTCACTCAAAAAACAAATGGGTACCGATGTTGAATGGTATTGTCGGAGAAGTTCAAACAATCACAACTCGTCTTAAGATAGACTTCAGAACGCGGGTCAGAAATAGGTAAAAGACTGTGCAAATCCTCCAATTAGGATTGCGTTTATTCAATAAAATATTTTTAGTTGGAAATCGCTTAGCAGCGACAGTCTGTCGCCAATTTCTTTTCTCCGTTCGCATGCCGAGTGCGTGAGATTTATTTTTGACATGTATTTAATGAGAGTCAGTGTTTTTTGAATAAGTGCCTGATATTTAACCTAAATTGGTCTGCAAGTTGTTGAATAGTATCGGGTGTATTAAAAAGTTAACTGAATTATTAGTCTTAGTATGTTTGAGTTATACTCGCTGAATACGTCTCAAATTAATTAGTTTAGTTGCATGTGATTAAAGGAAGTCTTCTACACGAATTGGTAAAATTGTAGTAGAATTGTGATTTTTTATTTTGGTACATCGAGTTATTGAGAACCATTAAGTAATTTGACCGTGACGTGGTCTATTCGGTGAAGAATTTTCTAATATCTCCGTCTCTAGGTGGACCCCGATTGTACTTAATAAGTTGGATTACGCTTTAAGGTCCGGTTTATTTTTTTGTTAGTGTATACATGTACGTGTGTAATGAATTTGTATATTATCAATGTTGAAGATTCATTGATTTGTTTTTGCACTTAGTCTATATTTGTTTATTGTCCAATAAGAATCAAAGTGCGCGTCACGAAGAATGATATCACGTTGCTATAGTAAGTAGAAATTCATTACCAATATTCCCTAATATAAGAACCTTCTCATAGTATTTGGCCTTATTACGTTGCAATTTTTTTTATTATTTAATGTACATATTTTGTTGTCGACCTATAATATTTAACTTCGATTTACTAGATATATGTTTTCTACATTTATTTATTTCCCTGGAATGCAAAATATTTATTTTCCTTTTTGCGTAACGCAAAAAAATGTAGTGATAAAACGCATTTATTTATTGTGTATTAATTATCTCTACCCAAAGGCCCAAAAGTAATTTTGGTAAGCATCATTTGTTGATTTTATTTAAGTAATAGTATTTTATTTTGATTTTGGGTCTGCTACTTTATTCCTGCGTATTTTCCAAATTATCTTATCTGCCTTCCTTGTTCGCCAATGTGCACTGCCGTTTGCTGTTCTCTCTCTCTCGCTTGTATTAATTTACGTATCTCTCATGCAAGTTTTTGAGGATACAAAAATTGGTTAAATAATCAAGGAACCGTTTCTAAATATCTATATTAGTCAAAGCGCTGGAATTCCTAAAACAACGCTGACGTGCAGCTTTGCGTATGAACAACGCTCGATCGCCATTTTGGTATCTTTTCACTTAAGTATTCAATTCTGTTTATATTTGCGTTTTAAAATTTAATACCTTACTGTATTGATTTAAATTGCTTGAAATTTTTTAAAATAAGGGTGAATGCGCGTACCTTTTTTTAATTCGTTGTCATTGAAAATTAATTAGTGTTTAATGTACGTATCTGTAAGAAATTGGATCCAAATTCAAATTTGGTATTTTCAACATTCTGACCAAAGAAATTAAAATGTTATGGCATCCGTTTAATAACATCAATTCGGAGATGAGTGCCGACCAATTCTAAGTTAAAAATTTGACCGTTTGTTTTTTATTTCATCTTGTTAAGTCATATTATAAAAAAAAATGTGGAGACTCCTATTTCAGAAGTAAGCCACCCAAACGTTACAACTTTCAAAGAGGGATTGTTGGTTTAAACCGCGATGAAAGCCATGGATTATTTCATGACATCCATAGCAAATTCATAATCTAATCGAAACCTTTAAAAATCACATAATCACATTGTTGTGACTTTGTGAATGGTGTGTATATACATATATAGTCTGTTCTACAATAATAACTCCAAGAGTATAGCGACTTTATTTGTAATCTAACCATCAACAAACTATACATATTATTAAATGGGACACTCTTAGCTACAACTTGAAAAAAGCAATTGTTTTTAATCACCTTCATTTGTTTGTGGTGACGTCATCGATATATTTTTATTAAATTGAAGGGTACAATTATGTTGGCTTCCTTTTGTACAGAATTTTAACTCCAGCGTATAGACTACCCGAATTTTCTTAAAAACCGATATCCACCTCAGGTATGTTTGTCATTTCATTAACGACAGAAAAGGTTTCAGTTGAAGTAAGTCTAAACAAATATTGTTTTTAAGCTTTACTTTTGGAGTTAAATATTAAATTAATAAAAAAATTTCGAAAAGTATTTCCTAATTGTACGTGATTTATCTGTTTTACCCTCCGTACATATTTGGATCAAGATAATTTCTAGGAATTCTTCGTTTTGGACCATTTTTAATATGGGCCAAGAATTCGTTACTAGTAATATTCAGAAAAAAAATTTTCTTAGAAACTCAACACAAAAGTTCAAAATAGTGATCCAGATAAGTTTTTAACTCTGTTTTTGACAATTTGATTTAAATTTTAACAACTAATTTTGGTTTGTGCTTAAAATGATCTTATTTGCGTGTTTGAAATGAAGTTAATATTTGTGATGAAGTTACAATAATTTAAAAAAAAGAGACAGCTTTTATAAATCAAAATATAAAGATTATTTTATTTATTTAATCGTATGGTACATTTTTAAGATTATTGATTCTTGTGGATGACAAACTTATTCTTATTTTTGGGGACTTGGTGTTTAAAGGTAAAAGAAGTTTTGTAAGTTTATAAATCCCCTTTACATACCTTTTGAATTTACTTATTTACGTTTGGTTTACTTTTAGATTTTTCTAATTAAAACCCAATTTAGTTTGTGGGGGCTGATTTAATAACATATGTGTAATTTAGTTTAATATAAAAGTTTGTAATCGTTTTGTTAGAAAAAAAATTGACGCTCAATATAAATACATATATAGTTGTCCAGATAAAAAATAGTTATTTCTATCACTAGGCCAGAAATTGACCTTTTGCGAGTGCGAGGATGGTTTGTAGGCCGAGGCGTTAGCGGCGGCCTGCAAGTCCGATAACTCGCAAAACAGTTTTTGGTCACGTGATACATGATTTTTGGGCCGACAAATGAAACTCAAAATTTCAAATACTATTACTAATGCCAAAACATTTTCGGTTGGTAATGCCATTTGGCAGCTGTTAACAAGGTGTCATTAAAAGTCCTCTAAAATCCTTCAAAATGAAGAGTACTGCAACGTATTATTTACGTGTTACAGCATGAGGACTGTACTGATTTCAGTGTCATGAGTATAATATGATATTGTCGACATTTAGTAACTTTTTTGCCGGCCAAGGCAAGAGAAGGGATATTTCTGACCGCTTTCGACTGATGCAAAACCAGTGATTATGGACGGAGGACCGAAAAATATATTGTTGATCTTTAATTTGTATTATTTTGTTCTTTATACTACCCCCTTTTTTCTACTAACATTGTTTTCCTGTTTTTGCCAATAACCATTTAGATGTAGTGACAGGGTTTATATTTAACATCAAAAAATAACAGGTGGCGCCTATTTCGTTCTGTGTTTGGAACTCAGACCGTCTTCACTGAGACTAGTCTGGTGTCCTGTTCATTACTTTTAAAATGTTAGTGTCGAAGATTTATTTTTAGTGTCGATAACTAGTAAGGAAGGTAGGTCGAAGTCGTAGAAATAAATTTAAAAAAGCGTCACAACAACACAAAGGAGATTTTAAACAACCAACGACGTCAAACTGGTCACAACTGTTTCTCTTTTTTTTTTTTAATTTAAATAAATTAAAAATTAAAAAAAAATTCAAAAATTAAAATATTTTTTTATTAAAAATTCCATTTCTTAAAATTTGTCATCATTTCTTCATCTTTATAAATTTCAATATTTTCCAAAAATTTAAAAAATTAAAAAATTTAAATTGTTAAAAAAAAATTACTAAAAAAAAAAAAATTAAAAAAAAAAAAAGAAAAAAAAAAAAAAAAAAAAAAAAACAAAATTTTAAAAAAAAATTATAATTTTAAAATTAATAAAGGAAAATTGAAATTAAACTTATGCTTTTTTTATTTTATTAAAAAAATAAAATTAAAAAAAAAAAAAAAATCGCAAAATAAACAGTTCACTTTGCACTATTTTTCGACATAGTCGCCTTAATCGTTGATTGAAATATTGGTAAAGATAGTCAACCTTACGGGATTATGCGACCCCGAAATTTGTTCTAAACATCAGAGGTCGGTAGTATCGCTTTGTGCTAAGAAAATACGTCAATTGTATTGTAGAATTTACAGAACAGTATTGCCGATAAATGTGAAATAGAAAACTGTAATTTTGCTGATAGTTTATGCTAAGGCACGACATTGTTGCCAATGCATCATGCCGTTGATTGAAATATTGGTGCATTGAGTCAATGTTGACAAACAAACAAAAACATGCGTTCTACAATATACAAGAATTTATTGATTTTTGTCGACGTACTAATTAAATGTGTGTCCTTTGTTATATATTTTTTTTCTATTGTCTGTTAATTGTTCAATGTAATAATATTTATTTGTATCTTTCTTACGTAAGGTTATAACAATGGTTATACCATCATGACAAACACATATATGTACAAAGATTGTATACATACACATGTGAATAAAGTTTATTATTATGAAAAAAACCTGCAGATTTAAAAGTATTAATTTCGTAAAGAAATCGTTGAAAAACGTTCTCCCAAAAAAACAATTTCTTTAAATACTTTTGAAAATTCCATACTCATATATTTATTACATTAACATCGTTTATCCGTTGAAAATGTTTTAAAATCTATTAGGCTTACGCAAGTAAATTTCTAAATTTTGGTCATTGAAATTAAAATTTTTTAACATAGAAACGCTATCCCTTTTTATGTTGGAACGAATGTTGAATTTTCTTATATTACAATCTAACGTACTCAACTGTTTGCATCTAAACAATATTATAACAAGCCTACTCATTTACTAAAGGTGTTGCTAAAAGTATGCAATTGTAGAATTTCTGACTAAGCCGATATGGAATGTGACTCATAAACGATAATCCGGAAGACTCCTGGTAATAAATTTGTTCTCAGAGACCATCACCCGAATTTTCAAAATTTGTGTTTTTTTTTTTGAAACTTTTACTGAAGAATTTCATCTTTTAAAAAGATTAGGGTTTAATAAAAAAATTAAACTCGTATAAAAAATGTCTCAACAGCAGTGTGAATTCATGGTTCAGAGAATGCGACACTCATAAACTGTTAATTATCGATCAGTTGGTTAAAATAAAACTATATCGAACCTTAAAGTGGGAGGCTAATAAACATATTTCTAATAGCTATAATTACAGTGATGTCACAAAACCACACCGTAAAATAAGAATATTATCTGCATAAATAAGTGTAAATGTTTGATATGTTTTATGTATAGCATTGTATTAGGTACGTTATTATTTATGTGTAAATTGTTTGTAAATTATTACTATTATTTTAGATCAGTTGGAATTGTAATTTTTGAAACAATGTTTATAATTAATGAGCTATTTTACTTTAATTAAACTATTTTAATTCGAAACCATGATATTTTGATACAGTTTCAAAGAGTAAAATCCTAACTTTTTATCTCTACTAACAGATAACAAAGTGTCACTTTTCGTAAATTATTTTTTCCCTCGGGAAAAAAGTGAGTACTATTTTTAACACCAAATTTCCCTCAATAATTTTCTAATTCTATTGTAATATGATTTTTCAATATTAAATCGTCATTTATTTCGTCACAGAAAAGAATAGTGTATATACACGTATTATCCGCACCGCGTCGGGAGACAACACACCTCAAGCTAAAATCTAGTACTTTTATTTTTAGAAGTAATAGGAATAGGTTTTATTACCAAGTGAATTTAAATTTGAAGGTCTAGTGGAACCCACTTTCCCTAAAAAACACGGTAACTTGTTGCCTTTTGAATTGAAAAATTTGAAAACCAATTTTATTTAAAATCCTTTTCAACTGAACACGTAAAACAAGTAGATACAAAAACCAATAATTTTGCGTTTCTGAACTCTAGTGGTATTTCTCCCAGTATGTTCTACTTTATTCCTAACGAAGTTATTAAATGACAAACAAATGTCAACATTATTATTTGCAAGTTAAAAAATAAAGTGCAAGCATAATTTGTAAAATAATTGTTTCTTATTTATCTAACACCGACCAAACCAAACTGTTTTAACAAATAACGCTTCGCATGTATTTTAGTAAATTATTAAAAAACATTGTCATTAAAATCCAAGATATGTATCATCAATGGTATTATTCATAAATGAAAAATTCGTCACTTTTAATTACTAGTTAATACGTTTACTAAATATTTGAAAACGTTGCAACATTGTATTGACAAAAGTAAATTTTACGGATTGTATGTTGCGCCATTTTACAACGGTGGAATAAATTGAACTATTCTATTTCAAGAATCGTACACATTATAACTTAGCGCTTCAGTACAGGTGAAAAGTAAACAAAACGCAACCCAACATGCATATGTGAATTGCATCCGTGATACAAGCAAATACAAGCGGTTGACTATCTTTACCAATATTTCAATCAACGAAATTTATTGAAAAATTTTTAATTAAAAACGCGTGTGATTTTTAATAATTGCAACTTTGTTGTTAAAAAATTAATTGGATTAGATTAAACTATGGTAGGAAGAGCATTCGACACAATACAATTTCCGCCCTAATTTAACCAATTAAGAGTATATGTGCGCTAGAATTAGTTCTTTGCTCTTAGAGAAAAAGTGTGCTTTTTATGAAGTGCTATTAAATTCTACAAATATTGTTCGTCTGGCATTGTTTGTGTTACAACAATTAAGTTTCATTATATTTGACGTTCTTATCACAATTTTTTAGGTAAAATACCACATTTGGTTGGTGTGCTTAATTAAAAGTATGATATTGACAAGTTTGTATGCACAAAACGATCGGATAAATTTATCCTTTTGTTAAACTCCAGCCGGTGTGTGCAATTGTTGTATTTTTATTGTACAATGCTACGTTTGTTACAACCGTATCACATACATTCAAAATTAAATTGTTCATTTAATTAGAGACAAAACTATTTCAGTTTTTATCTATTGTTAAATTATTAGTAAATTAAAAATTTTGTTCAAAGGAATGGAACTCGAAACAACAGCCTCTATCTGTAACAAAAGAGAAAACACCAAAAAACTGCACGAAAAACTATACTCGAACACGAACTGATGATGATAGCTTACCTATTGGAACACGTGTCCGAGTATAGTTTTTGGTGCAGTTTTTTGGTGTTTTCCCTTTCGTTATAAAAATGTTGCTTCATAACATTATTTCTAAAACTAACTTTAATCAAGTCAAAGATATCGTTAACAAATTAGTTGAGGCTTTCGCGGTCTGTTTGTGAACTAGTGTGGTCTGGGTTTGGGTTAAATGGCCGCCGTTGAATAGAATTTCTCATAACGTTATGCTAACTTTCTTCAGAGGTCTTTCTATTTTCAACGTTGGATGTAGACTGATGTGGTTGGCAAAGCAGGTTGTATTTATATTGGTTCAAAGGGCGCGGAGATTGCATTCCGCCGGTCAGAAGCGGTACCGCTCTGGTGGATTGGATTCTAGATCTGGTTGAGCTTCAGAGTTTCCTCCTTTTTTAAAGTTTTTCGGATATTCATGGATCTCGATGTCCGTACTAACTAATCTGTTATGATAACCGTTCAGTCCGGACACTTAGCCGAATGGACATAACATCGAATGGACACAACGCTGAAACTTGGACACATCGTCAAAATGAATTATTGGACATATCGCCGAGTCTCGGACCTAACGCCGAAATCATATGTTAGACATTAATGCCGAAAATGAGTTCATTAATGTCGAAATCATTAATTGAAGATATTGTTTAATCTGTACACATTGTAGAAAAAAAAAAACTGACGTGTTTTTCTTTATTAAGAGAGATTAATCTTAAGTAGGGTATTCAAAAAATTACCTGCTTCAATTTAAATTGGTTTAAATCAATGTAAGCTTATTGTCATGTGATCGGGGGCAAACGGTCTTGGTTAATAGGTTACAGTTATTACAATTTTTTTTCCAATAATTGTTTAATAATATCCGATCTACTGGCAGGTGTCAGCTTCCTTATTTTTCTGACGTTGTGTCCACATTTCGACGATAGGTCCAATTACTGATTTTAGTGTTGGTCCATGTTCGGCAGGCGTTTTCGGCGTTGTGTCCAGTTTCGGCGATATGTCCAATAATCTGCTTCGAAGTTGTGTCCAAGCTTTGGCGTTGTGTCTGTTCGACGTTGATGTCTACTCGGCGAAGTGTCCACGACTCATTTAGAACTGTCAAAGAGTATCTTGTGATCCCTTTTGCTAAAGGGGACATGTTTAGCTACTGCCGGATTTTGGTGTGTCCTAGAGAAATGTTCGTTTCGATGTTTCTAAGCTTAGTTCCCATGAGTCTCTTAGTGGTTTCTTTATGTATTCTTGCCACAAGAAATCGCTATACGGTAAACCCTGGCTGATAGAGGGTTTCTTTCGTCCTTTTGTTGATCTATTAAATCTTCTTGGCTAGTTTGAAGATAGTTTTGATGTCGTGCTTCTTTAGAATTCTTCATATGCGGTTTTTTACTTTAGATGTACAGGGTGTCTCACTGGAACTGCCATTAGCCGTATACGGGAAAAAATTTGGAAATTTGGAAAATGACTAAATCTAATACCCCGAACTCAAAAAAAATATTTTTCTTCTTGACCTTTCCTGCTGGTGGATGTGGACATTAACTTGTTGGTTTTAATGGAACATTCTGGTAATGATATTGCATTTTTAAGTCTCGACAAATTTAGGGTCACTTTAGTAAAGCATTTCCTATAACTAGAAGTTAGGATTTCGAGATATAAATTTTGTTAGTAAAAATTTTCACAGATGTGTTTGTTCACGAAAATATCTGCAAAGATTTTCGGGGAACTCCATATCAGGTTAATTTTGCTTTTTAATAAAAAAATGGACTTATCAGAGGGTTGTGTGTATAGATTAAAAAACAATACTAAGTGTTTCATATTGTGTTTAAATATTTTGACATCTTCAGAAAGCAATAATTTGGCAGGTTGAATATTTCTTCAAATCATATAAGCATTGTTTACTTCATTCCAGGTACTAATTTTAGAGATATTTTGTAATTTTTTACTATTGGGGCTAGCACATCTGTTGTATTAACTGTTAACTTGCCGACATGATTGCAATCACAACTTTCAACAAT